>CAUYPO010084064.1:0-14669 GCA_963574435.1 Cheirogaleus major | reverse complement strand
GCATCCTTCATTTACATAATTACACAACCGGCACCTCCTGTGACCTGACCAACACTGCGCATGCTCGAGAGTTGTTTATAGCAAAATGACCACCGGATACGGGCGCCATCTTAGAATGGCGTTGCCGCCGCGCCCCACATGCAGCCATTTATTAATCGATTCTTTAGTAAAATATTAGGTTGTTTACAATTTTTTATAATTATAAATATACTTTTTTACTTTTAAAAGTCGTATTTTCATTTCAGGTTGGTGCCACTGTGTTAAACAAATAATTCATATCAATACATTACATGTTCATCTGTTGTTTAAGAAATCACCCTTGTACATTTTCTTCTTCATGTGTGTCTTTTCAGATAATTTATTATTATGATACTTCCCATGACAAGCTACATACTAAAACTGATATAATTTTTCATTCCTACTCAACTATATTTAAATTGGATGCACAATTAATCCCTGAGGGCCAAGAAGCTCACCTCTCTGCAAATGTTTTTATGTGTCCATGTTACAGTGACATTGAGAATTTTAGTTTATACAAGGATAACTTTGGCAAAGCCATGGTGAGGGATAGAGTGGTTGGTCACTTAGAGAGCAAATATTTGGAAAATACAGGCATTAATCATGGTTGGAAGTGTTTCCCTGTTTTGTGAACCGTTTTTGCCCAGGAAAGGACTTCATCAAAAAGTTTCCTTGAAGTCTGTGTGTCCTGGCCTGTGGGAAAATGCTCGGCAGGAGATTCACAGCTGTACTGTCTGTCTGTACAGAAACACTGCAGAGAGAAAGAAAAAAATATTCATGTTCAGATGATACAGGTGATTTAATTGTGAATGTCTAATACATTAAACCTAGCAGTAAGGCTTCAAAAAAAGCTTTATCCTTCCTACACTCAGGAGTGATGTAAGAGTTTTCAAATGTTGGCTGCTTTAAATTTAGCTCAGACTCTTGGGAACGGCATGAATTAGAGCTTTGCATTTTCAGTTTTTCTGTAGAGACCACACATGTCATATTACTAAGGGAAAGCAACCCATACAAGCAACAAAAAAGTTGCAAAATGATTATAGTTTTGCAAGTCAACACCTTTTCTTGAATCCATTGTTCTTTCTTTAAAGCAGTCAGACAAATTAAGTGATTATGATATATCATGTAACTAGGAGGATCTCTTTGTTTGGGGTAAAAGAAATCAATACAAGAACCTCTCGGAATGGCCTTTTCCTCTCTCTCCCTTTAGCAGTTCCTTATATATGGATTTAGAAATGCTGATTCTACATGAAGAATGACAGTGATTCATGCTGAGGCCCAGCCTCGTTAGACTCCCAACTTCTCTCTGAAAGTCTTTGACATGGATGTTGGTTATATTATAGTTGTAGAAGAGGTAGTCATTGGTTTAATACAGAAATTTAGCTGTAAATTTTTTATTCGATAAACTATTTAATATTTAAAGCTGTATATCAGGGCATTTTTTAGGTAGATTAACTTAAATTAAAAATAATAAATAAAGGCTATTCCTAAGTTCTGTGATACGACTTCAAATTCTGCATCTGCCGTCTCCTCAATGCTGCTGACTCTGATCATTTTATTGAAAATTGCAGCCTTTTCCCCAGCACTCCCAATTTCTTTTACCTGGCTTTATTCTCCCTCCTCCACAGATCAGGTAATCCCGTTCTAAAACCTACTGGATAGTGTACTTATTTTTTGTAGTCATCATTTGTTTTCTGTGTCCCCTGCTAGAATGTAAATTTCATGAGGACAGAGCTCTTTGTCACCTAACTTCAGTGATAGACTTCAGACATCTTGAACAGGGTCTAGCACATGACAGGTGCTCAAAAAATATTTGGATAAAGGAATACAAATCATTTTTACAGTGCAACAGTTTTTAAACCAAGCATATCCCAGGAGAGTGAAATACCTGATAAGTATTTTTTTTAGGAAGAATTAAAATTCTGAGTTTTGAAAGAAGGCTGAGTATTCTGTGATCTTTAAGAGCTTACTTTCTTCTTGTCAGTAGGCATTTAAAACCGTGAATGGATGCTCTCTAACACCTGTCCATAGAACAGAAAAAGCTTCTTTTCCCTCCACAGGAACACGGTCCCTCTTCGTGAGGAGGGGCCACGATTGTGGCCTTATGAGATGGCCTGCCTGCACGGAGCTTGTCCCTTTGCCTGCTCTCAACCCGCCTTTCACAGCCCCGCGGCAGAGCTTTGAAGCTGGCCCCTGTGTTGCACACTGCTGTTCTCAAGCAACCTTCCCCTTCTGGGGTCTGGTAAAGACCATAAGCTTAGCCTTGGGAGAACACAAGACCTCCTCCAGCTTGGACCTCCTCTTCCAGATGTCCAGAGAAAGGAGCATGATGCATCAGGAATGAAACAAGTAATTCTCAGCCACCCAAGCTTAATCTTTGTACTTCTTTTGGTTAAAGAAATAACTATCTATCTATCCATCCACACACATATGTATGTATATTTAAGTGTGTATGAGAGAGAGAGAAGACACTTTACGGTTTTTGATCTTTTGAATTACATAGGTTTTTAATGAGAATGTCTCTTTTCAGAAATAAGCATAGCACATCATAGTACTTCATGGTGTTTTGGAGAAATAAAAGCTATTAATAGCTTTAGATTCCATTTGGATTTATGAGAACCCCAACAATACAGTAGTTCCCCTCTTATCTTCAGGTGATCTGTTCCAAGTCCCCGAGTGGATGCCTGAAATCATGGAGAGTACTGAACTCTATATATACTGTGTTTTTTTCTTATACATATGTAGCTATGATAAAGTTTAATTTATAAATTAGGCACAGTAAGAGATTAACAGCAATAACATAATAAAATAGAACAATTATAACAGTATGCCATCATCACTACTCTTGCACTTTGGGGCCATTATTAAGTAAAATAAGGGTTAATTGAATGCAAGCACTGTGATATCATGACAGTCAGTCTGATAACTGAGATGGCTCCTAAGTGGCTCATAGGCGGTTAGTGTAGACAGTGTGGACACACTGGACAAAGGATGGGACAGGACAGGGTGGTGTGGGACAGGGCAAGATTTCATCAGTTTACTCAAGACAGCATGCAATTTAAAACTTAGAAATTGTTTATTTCTGGAATTTTTCATTTCATATTTTCAGACTGTGGTTGGCCATGTATAACTGAAACCACGGATAAGTGGCAGGGGGCGCCTACTGTATTCAGGGAGATACTAGAATGTATTGAGCACCAAACATGTGCCAGGCCATGTGCTAAGGGCTTTGTATACCTTGTCTTATTTATTTACTTCATCACCAGCCCTAGGAAAGTAGGTATTATTATCTCTATTTTACAGATGTGAAAACTAAGGCTCAGAGTAGATCAGTAACATCAATAAGGAAATACAGCTTGGAGATGGCAGATCTGGGTGTCAGGTGTGTCTCACTCCAGACTGGCGCTCTTTCTACCATATCACTAGCTTATAGTAAAAATTATTAGGACTGATAGTTTCTTTTTATAATAATAAAAGGTCTTTGTTTTCATAGCTTTCAGGCCCTCATTAACAGTATTCTTTGACCAACTACAACCACCTTCCTATAAGAAACCATCTTATACTGCACAATCTGCCTCTATCATATCTAACTTATTGGTTGTTCTTTCTAACAAAACGAAATCGTTTTACTTTTTTCACTATAAGATAGCTGAACTGGACTGAGGCGTAGTCATGTTCTTTCCAATTTATTTTCCAGCTGTCAGTTACCTGCGCGCCATTTCTTCCCCGCCTCCTTTATCTCACCTGCTTTGTTGCCAGGTGCTGTTTAAGGCTGCGGGGATATAACAGTGCACTAAACAGATGAAGTTCTTATCCTTATGGGGCTTATAATTTAATGGACAAACAGATAATAAACCAACCAGCCAGCCAGCAAATATGTGTGTGTACGCGCGTGTAGGTGTATGCCAGACCATGGTAAATGGTAAATGCACAGAAATGAAATAAAGCCGGGTCTGGGGATAGAGAGGTGCTAGTTGCTGTTTTAGATGGGGGTTAGACAATACCTCTCTGTGGTGGTGACTTGGAACAGCAGTTGAATGAAATGACAGGGAAGCTTTCTAGGTAGAGTAGCAGTCTCCAACCTTTTTGGCACCAGAGACCTGTTTCATGGAAGACAATTTTTCCATGGACTCGGGGACAGGGGCATGGTTTCAGGATGATTCAAGCACATTACGTTTATTGTGCAGTCGAACCTCTTTGCTAACGATAATCTGTATTTGCAGCCGGTCCCAGCGCTAGCATCACCGCCTCAGCTCCACCTCAGACCATCAGGCATCAGATTCTCATAAGGAGCCGCAACCTAGATCCCTCATGTGTGCAGTTCACAGTAGGGTTCGTGCTCCTATGAGAATCTAATGCCCCCGCTGATCTGACAGGAGGCGGGGCTTATGCGGCGATGCGAGTGATGATGGGGAGCGGCTGTAAATACAGACGAAGTTTCCCTCACTTTCCCGTTGCTCACCTCCTGCTGTGTGGCCTGATTCCTAACAAACCACGGACCAGTACTGGCCACGGGCCAGGGTTGGGGCCGGCAGAGGTAGAGGATAAAGCACCACAAATGCCTGTAGTTGGGAATGCGCTTGTTGTAGTAGACAGTGGGCAAGGAGCTGGTGTGGCTGTGGCGGGCGAGTGAGGGGTCTGTGTCAGGAAGTGAGGACGGATCTGATATAAGACTGAAAAGCGCCACTGTGGCTGCTGTGAATGTAGATTGCTACAGGGCAAGAGTGGCGCCGGGAGACCAGCTGGGAGGTTGTAGAGCGAGCACTTCTGGGTGAAGACACAGAAGGCAGGCACTTCAGATTTACAGATGATACAAAGCTTGGCAAAGATACTGACTCGTGTTTTGGATGACAGAATCAATTTTCAGAAAAGTTTCAACAGCCTTGTATGATGGATCACAATTAACATGATAATATTTAACAGGTCATTTATAGAGCCTGACCTCAGATCTGAAAATTACCTATTCAGGAACCCTTGGGGAAGAAGCAGGGGTTTTATTTGACCTCAAAGGCATCATGAGCTGACATTGAGATGTGGTTTCCAAAACATTTAGTTGAACGCAGAGTGCAGATGCAGAAGCATTTGCCAGAATCGAGGGCAGTCATGGCTCCACTCAGGAGTCCAGGGCTTGCGTGGGCATCGGCAGAGGTCAGAGGTACGTGCAGAGGCCCACCACAGTGTGCACTGCAGGGCCAGCCCCCTCGGATGAATGTGGTCAGTCAGTTACTCCCATGATCATTTTTCCCTGTCTCCATCTATTAACAGCTCCCAACACCCACTGCTAAAGAAATAGTTGTAGCTATGGTTAGATGTCAATAATGATATGAACAGGTAATGTTTGGATTCTTGCTAAATGCCACACCGTGTTGTAAGAGCTTACGTGGACAATTACATTTAATCCTTGCAACAAACTTGTGTGACAGGCACCACTATAAGCTCCATGTTACAGGTGAGGAGATTGAGGCTTGTAAACTTGCCCCAAATCATAGAGTATTAGCAGAGCCCAGAAGAGAGTAGTAGAAGACACAAAATTCAAACCCAGGCAGTTTGATTCAAGGGCTAAAACTCTAAACCACTGTGATTAATACTGCAAATCTGATGGGTCAAATAATAATATATCAGTATTGTAATTTATGTATATTGTATACATTGTATACCATGTTTCCCTGAAAATAAGACAGGGTCTTATATTTATTTTTCCTCAAGAAGACACCCTAGGGCTTATTTTCAGGGGATGTGTTATTTTTTTTAAGTATGGCACAACACTCTACATTGATTCAAATATAGTTAAGTGGTCTTCTTCTGGAACATCATCATAACTCTCCAAACCCCGAATTCCATCCTGAATTTCTTGCGACTCTATTTCCTTTAGAACCATTGGCTCCAATCTCTCATGTCGAGCAATAGAGCTCTCATGGTGCAGATGAGAAGGGCTGCTCGTCTTCTTTACTGCTCCGCGATGCAATGCATGGATTGTGCAGATACGCTGCGTAGCCACGCCCATCACTAGGTCTTATTTTCGGGATAGAGCTTATATTGCGCAAATGCTCAGAAATCCTGCTAGGGCTTATTTTATGGGTAGGTCTTATTTTCGGGGAAACACGGTACATTGTATACAATGTATACAAGATATTGTATATACATAATATATATTTGTATATTATATATTTCTATATTATAGTTTTTTATAGGTTTACATTAAAACTAACTATCTTTTATACTGATTTTATGGGAAAATGTGTGCTGAATTTTAAACTACCTGAAAAATGGATTTTGGGGACATGATCCATTCATTATTGGGAAATACCAGTATTTCATTGAGCCCTGGATTTTAGGGACAACATTGAAAAACTGTATTTTACTCTAGGAGTTGTAGTGCAAGACCTGAAAACCATGTGATCAGAAGGACAGCTGTAGGAGATAGAAATGTTGAATTTGGAAGAGGAAGGCATTTAAAATGAAGCAAAGGCTTCTCGTTGCTGAAATGATAAAACCATAAACCCTAATATGATCTAAAGACCTCTAAATAAACTTCTCCTAGGTGATCAGATCCAGTCTTCATTCACACTCTGATGACTCTGAATTTCTGTCTCTTGCTAAGACCTCCCCTCGCATCCCCAGACTTGTCCTGCCCAGTGTCTCCGCTTGTTGTCTAATGTGCATCTCAAACTTAGCATGGCCAATGCTGAGCTCTTGTTTGCCCCAGACTGGTTGATGCCGCCTTCCCCAGTTCACCAGTGATGGAAGCACCATCTTTCTGCCACTTGCTCAGGCCAGAACCATCACCATTGCATTTAATTCCTCTCTCTCTCTTTTATTCATTTTCCCAAACCCCATATCCAGTCATCAGCCTGTCCTGTTGGTTCTACTTTCACTCACCTCTCCCAGCCACCACTCAGACCTTCTCTCTAACCATTCTCTCTCTTGATCACTCGAGGTACATAGACATGCCAAGCAATCACTCTTCCTTCTACCTGGGCCACAGCCCCTCCTGCCCCAGGGAGTCTCCCACCTTCCTGTACTTCGGATCTGTGGTAAATGGAATAATGGACCTTTACCACTGTCCACACCATGATCCCCAGAACCTCTGAATATGTTACCTTATATGTAAGATATTATATTGTATATATAATAAAGGAAAGGACTTTGTAGATGTGATTCGGGTTAAGGACCTTGAGATAATGGAGATTATCCTGGATTATCTGGGTGGGCCCAGTGTAATCACATGAATCCTTGAAAATAGAAGAGGAAAGTAGGAGAGTAGGTTAGAGAAGGGCTCGCGCTGCTGTTGCTGGCTTGGAAGGTGGAGAAGGGGCCGTGAGTCAAGGAATGCAGGTGCCCTCCAGGACCTGAAAACAGGCAGCAAGAAAATGGGGACCTCAGTCTTAAAACTGCAAGGACCCTACTGCAGGAACCCTCAGAAGGGAACCAGATCTGCCAACCCTTGATTTTAGCCTGGTGAGACTTGAACAGAAAAATCAGCTAAACCCACCCGACTTCTGACCTATAAAACTGTGAGATAATAAATGGGTGTGTGTTTATTGCAGAAGGAATAGGAAACTACGCAAGGTCTCTGCTCAAATATTATTTTACCATCAAGACCTTCCCTGTACTCCTTACAATGGTCATAGACCCTGTCATCCAGGCCCTCTCTATCCCCATTATCCTGGTTTATTTGTCTCTGTAGCAGTTATCGTCAGCGAATACGCATTAATTTGTGTGATTGCTTTTAACACCCTCCCTCACCTGCAGCCCATAAAAATGTAAGTAAGCTCTGTTAGGGACTTTTTCTGTGTTTGCTCTTGTGTCTCCTGAGGCTAGATCTGAGCATGGCATGTGGTAGACAATTCATACTTGTTGAGCAGTTGCATGGAATTAGCCATTTGCTCCCTGTCCAGCCTCCTGCAGAGATGCTGTCCTCGCTGGCTGGCTGTACTCCACTCAGCTTCTTCCACCCCTCGCCTGCTGCTTCAGGGTCTTTGCACCTGTTCTGCCTTCAACGCTTGCCCCTCCTCTTCGTCCCCTTTTACTGTAGGTCTATTCTGAAGCATCAGCTCTTGAGGGAAAACATCCTGGACTCCGGAGAGCAAATCTGTCCTTTCTTATGCATTCATATAGTGTTTTAAAATGAAGCATTTTATATTGAGTATAGGTCAGGTAGCTTTTTATACTTCTCCTTTATAACATACTCACAGTTCCTTATAGCAGATCCATAGTCTTAGCCTTCATGGTGCTTATAGACTAGAAATTAAGATATATTAAGATATTAATCAAAACAATTCATGATTATAAGGTGTGATGTTAGCTGCTGCTTCTGTCATTGTTAATACAGAGCATAGCAAAGTGCCTGGCACACAGCTCAATAAATATCTGTGGAAATGCATATACGAATTTCCATTTAGGTGCTTCTGTTTAAAGGGAAGGAAGACATTGTTGCCTGAAGTTCCAGAAGGCCCTGGAATGGAGTTGGAATTTCACTTGAACATGGAAAGGAGGGCAGGATAGCAGTCCTGGGCCTGAGGAAAGTGGGCCAGCTCTGTGCAGGTGGTGCCCAGAGCAGAGAGGATTCAGGAAGGAGTTGGCTGCGGTGGGCTCCTCCAGGAGAGCTGTGGAACATAAGAACGTGTCCGTGGGTTGGAGCAGATTCCGGAGGATTTTGGAAGCAGGTGGGAGAGTTGGTCTTTTTTGCCGAAGCCATGGGCTTATGCTAAGGAGGTACAATCTATAGCTAAATAGTTTTGAGAGAAAAAAGATGGATTATTTTGTTCTTCTATATGACAGGCTATTTCAACCACAAATCCCTTCTTTTGGCAGCCCGTGAGGAAGTCTGTCCTGAAATGCCCATGAAAGCCATTCTCTGTTTCCTGCTGGAGATTTTGTTGACCTCTACATAATTTGCAATGATTATTCCTGCCATTTCAAAGTATCTTACAAAGCACTGAGACATTTGTTATCCAACAATCTGGTAGAGTAGACCCTGTTTTGTCATTCTCTCTCTCTTTTTTTTTATTAATGAAGATACTATGACTCAAAGATTTAGAGATTGGCCCAAATTAGTATATAGTGGAGAGAGAATTTATTTATCTGTTTACATCCTTTCAAAGCAGGATGTAAAGGAGAATTATAAAGCTACATGATAGTAGCTATCTTCCAGAATGTTTCATTGTTTAACATGACTTATTCTCACAACTCAGGTAAGCAAAGAACTGTCAGTATTCACATTTTATAGAAAATCTAAGTCAACGTTATATGGTGTTGAAACAAATGAAAAACTAGGTAGCCAATCAGCATGTATGACCTGATGTATTTGAGTGCATTTTTTCCCTCACACTGAATTGATTGATTGGTTTTGTGTCATATTGATACAGCTTAAGAGGAGAAAAATGAAGACTTTTCATACTCAAATAATTAATTAGTCAAGGAGCTATAGCTAAAATTAGTCAGTACTGGGGTTTAGACTGAAACCTGGAATCCTATAAATATCTGTAATCCTGTAACCCAAAAAATATCAGTAAACTCAAGGAATCTTTTATTTATAATCAGAAAAATTTAAAGCATTTTACAAGGATTACATCATTATTAGGATGTTTGAAAGTAATGTATATGTGTGGAAAAATTCCAACACTACGTAAACATGTAAAAGTAAAAAAATAAAGTGTGTCTAGAACCCTCCAGAACTGGAAGTTAGTTGAAATATTGCTGATTTGTTTAAAGCACAAGGATTATAATTAACATATCTATATTTCCCTTTCTTGATGTCTGAATCTTCGAATATCTCCATTGTCCCTCCACGCTGAAAGGTGAATTTAGCTCCCCTTCCCTCCACACTCAATTTTTACTTTGTATATGATTTTAATTTCATCAGTTTTTTAAAAACATTAACATTATAATTTTTTCTATTGGTTGCTTTGCAACTTGAACCTTTCTTCACCCATCAACTTTTAGCAGTATCCTTAGACTACCAATTATTAAGATGAGAAAGTGTACCCCATTCAATTCCTTTCACCCCTTCCCTCCCCAGTTCATCTCATATCTTCTGCTCGGTGTGCCATGTTTTTTATACTGATGGGTTTTTTTTAAATATTTACAGTATGTTTTGTAAAAATAATTGTCTTCTGTGTTATATAGGTTGAATCTAAAAATTGACCATAATAAACATTTCCAATAATATAATTATATGTATGTGTGTATATATATTTATTTATATTTTCATTATATAATCAAGAAGTGTGTTTAGAACTGGAGAGAAGGAAATGTTCCTTTATAAATTATTAAATCTGTAAGGCTCAATGGAAAATATTTCAAGAATTATGACAATGGGCATTCTTCTTATTATTCTAGAAACTGTACCAAATCTTGTTATAGTTTGCTTTGTATTTGAACCTTTACATTATTTATAGTTTTGTTTGTTTTTCTTGAAAATTTTAAGCACCTTTTTTCTCTTGATAGAGAAAGGCAAATGCTTTGACACTATCACTAAAATCTTATAAATTATAATTGGTATTAATCATATTTATTTTCTTCATGAAGGCACTCTTCTTGGAGCCCCTGGCTTCTTATTCTAATTTGAAGGCTTTTAAGGCTGCAAAGCTGCCATTTTAGGTTCCCCACCTGCCATTTTGTTCCTAGCTTGTTTCTCAGAATAGAGGAAATGTGACTTAAGGCTCAGAGTAGGAAACAATCAAATTTTTACACTAATTTTTTTGAACTGTAAATATACTTAGTAATCAAACATCATACTAATTCTTTATAATTAAAGAGTTTCTTACCCACATCCCCTCATAAAAACTATGTATTGTGAATACCTTGTTGAGAATCTAGCTGATAACAGGGAAACCATAAATGGCTCTTTTAGAGATTTAACTTTTCATAGCAGAATAACAACCTTCTTTATTTTGTTTTATCTTTATTGCTTATTTCTACTCAAGAAGGAGAATATGTTGATTTCAAGCCTGGAGTTAATATTTGGTGCATCTTGTTCTAATATATATATGAAAAGTCATATTCTTAGCAGATAGTAGTCCTTCATGTATTAATATATCTCAGATTCCTAGTTTAACAATATACTGACCTAAGCTAGTGTGGAACACTGGAGCTTAACACTTTATTTGTATATAGAATCCCCATCTGTATTTGGCAGGCACTTGAGTTACTTATTAGATACTTTTAATCTATTATAAGGAAAGCTTTTTTTTTTTTTTTGCTTTGATTAGAAGTGAATAATATTGTAAAATATAAGCATCTGGAAGAGAGAGATCATTTAACCTGGAATGTATGGGTTAAACCCTTCCTTAGCTGAAGTTTATTTTATTTCTTAAGTATATTCTTGAAAAATCAGGTATAAACCCACATTTTAAAATATTTTATCATTGACTTCTGGTATAATTTCAGAGATATTATCACAAAGAAAAAAATTGGCTCTGATATTTAATAAAAACCACACTGAGGAATCAGAATCTTCCCTTTAAAGTAATGACATTTGTTTTTCTTTTTAAATTCTATTAACTTAATGTTTCTAGAACTGTGGCAAAAATTTAGTCAGAGGAACAAAATAATTTGTGTTTTGTTAAGCAAACTTAAATGGAAGCCTTAATACATTTATTTAATTAAATGCAGCTTCCCTTGCTTTATACAGAGGGATTTCTAGAAATCTCTGAGGGAAAGATATCTCTAGGAGTAGAAAGCATAACAGGTAGGTTGGGCTTCTATGTAATTTTATGTGAGATAGTTGGAATAGAAACTTAAGCCAACATAAGTTTGCATACTTATGAAAATATACCCAATTAAGTCTCATTTCACTCACCAGAATGGCCAAAGTGACTACTGGCCAGTGTTGATCAGGATGGGCTGGACATTCCATATTCTAGTGGTGACAGTGTAACTTAATACATTAAGGGGGAGGGGAAATCTGGCAAAATTTTTGGTAATTTATCCTATGTACGTATGTATGTACATGCACAGATACAAGGATATTTTCTTTTTATATTATAGCAAAAGACTATAAATATGTTTTACTCACTTTTTAATGGGGTTGTTTTACCTTTTCTTGCTGATTTGCTTGAGTTCTTTGTAGATTCTGGTTATCAGCCCTTTATTGGATATATAGCATGGAAATATTTTCTCCTATTGTATAGGTTGTCTATTTGCTGTATTGATTGTGTTCTTGGCTGAACAGAAGCTTTTTAATTTGATTAGGTCCCATTTATTTATTTTTGTTGTTGCTGTGATTGCCTTCTTCATAAATTCTTTGCCTAGGCTGATATCTATAAGAGTTTTTCCAACATTTTCTTCTATGATTCTATAGTTTCATGCCTTAGATTTAAGTCTGTTATCCATTGTGAATTAATTTTTGTGAGTGGTGAGAGGTGCAGATCCTGTTTCAGCCTTCTACATGTGTCTATCCAATTTTCCCAGCACTGTTTATTGAATAGGGATTCTTTACTCCAGTGTATGTTTTTGTCTGCTTTGTCAAAGATCAGATGGTGATATGAGGATGGATTCATATCTGGATTCTCTGTTTTGATCCAACAAATACATGAAAAAATGCTCCTGTCTCTAACCATCAAGGAAATGCAAATCAAAACCACAGTGAGATATCAGCTAACTCCAGTGAGAATCACTTTTATCAAAAAGTCCCAAAACAACAGATGCTGGCAAGGATGCAGAGAGAACGGAACACTTATATGCCATTGGTGGGACTGTAAACTAGTACAACCTCTATGGAAACTAGTATGAAAATATCTCAACGGTCTAAAAGTAGACCTATAATTTGATCCAGCAATCTCACTACTGGGTATTTACCCAAAGGAAAAAAAGACATTTTATAAAAAAGAAGCTTGCAGTCGTATGTTTATAGCAGCACAATTCACAATTACAAAGATGTGGAAACAACCCAAGTGCCCATTAATACCTAGGTCGATTAATAAAATGGATATATGTGTACCGTGAGCACTACTCAGCCATAAAAAAAAAATGGTGATTTAGTATCTTTTATAACAACCTTGATGAAACTGGAGACCATTCTTCTTACTGAAGTATCGGAAGAATATTCAATGTACCACAAACACAACATGTACTCAGTACTAAATTGAAACTAATCGATCAACACTTATGTGCACATATGGAAGTAAAACTCAAGGGAAATAAAGTAGGTGGAAGGGGGAAGAAGGGGATGGGTACATTCACACCTAACGAGTACAATGCACATTAACTGGGTGAAGGATACACTTACAACTTTGACTCAAACTGTACAAAAGTAAATTATGTAACTAAAATGTGTGTACCCCCATAATATTCTGAAATAAAAATAAATAAATAAATAAATAAATAAATAATGCTATAAGTGACTTAATGTTCACCTTAAAATCCTAATTAGATAAATTATGATACAATAATATCATACATAAGAATATTATGTGCAATATACCATACATAGGAGTACTATATAGCCATTAAAGAATGAGATACAGTATGTCACAGTATACCAATAAATAAAGATGTTCAAGATGTATTAAATGAAAAAATAAAGTGGTAGAACCGTATGGTATGTTCCCAGTTGTATAAGAAAATTAAGTAACTTTAATATACATTTGTACATACAGAGTTATGTGTATAGACAATTTTTGAGAGGATATTTAAGATACTTCTTGAGTTGGCAAGGACTTACACACATCTCTTATATAAGAAACTTAAACTCTTCATAAGAGTTTATACTCTTTTGTGTTTTTGAATTTTTTTTCATAACTACATATTATTTTTACAGTAAAAACCACACAAGCTAAGATTTGGAACCAAAATGTAAGGGATTAAGAGGACAGGGTAGACACAGACCCTCCTGGGAAGAGGGAATATAAAAAAGCAGCCTTCTGCTCTGCAGAGTCGTGTGCTTTTTATATAGACCGATGTCTGGTTCTTTGGTGTCCCTCTCACCTTTCTCGGGGGAGTGAGAGGAGCACAGGCTTGAAGTAGTTGGGGACAAAGACCTCATGCCTCCCCTACTTCCAAGTTCTGTGTTCCTGCAAAGCGCCTTTCAAAGGGCAGAAGCTTGGGAGGAGAATGGATAGAAGATACCGTCATCACTCCAGGATGTTTCTGAGTTTCTCTCCCTTCCAAGTGTTTAGTTTCCCAACGAATAGGACTATATTTAAGGGGGTCTGTTCACTATGAGTCAGTACTGTGCAGTGGTCAAGAAGACAGATTTTGAGCCAAATTGATGGATTCAAAATGCAGCTCTACCATAGTCAAATTACATAATCTCTCCATTTCCTTAATCTCAGGTTCCTTACCTGCAAAATGGGGATAATAGTACCCATCTTACAGGTTTGTTGCGAGAATTAAGGGAGTCATAACTATGCGTGAGAGGTTGAAACAGTGCCTGCATATAATAAGTGCTATGAAAGTCTTTTTTGTTTTTTAATTTCCTCTTATTATGGGGGTACAAGTATTGTTAGGGATACATATATTGCCCCTGCCACCCCTTCCCCACCCCGCCGTGCCAGAGCTTCAAGCAGGTCCAATGAAAGTCTTTTTTGTTATCTTGCCATTATTGTTATCATTTGACTGAGAAGAATAAATACTTTTAAAATAATGATTAAAATTTTAACTGGCCTTAAAATTATACATTTTTATTTTATACATGATACTTTACATAG
>CAUYPO010084063.1:0-27801 GCA_963574435.1 Cheirogaleus major | reverse complement strand
GTGTGATGAGGAAAGCTTTAAAGCACTGAAAGCTTGTTTTACTTTACATGCAGCTTTACTTGTAATGTAAATCAGAACAGGTAACATAGACATATATGTTTTCATTACGTTATTTTTAAATGTTCACAATTTTATTTTGATAAATGAAAAATTAGAAAGGTCATATCACGGCTGTCGGCTAAAGTCGCTGTGTGCGTTCATCTGTGGCTGTCGACTATAGTCGACGCTGGTACCGAAGTGGTTAACCTTGGTGTCAGGTCACCCACATGGCTCATTTTCAAGATTAAAATCACCAGAACAGAACTTCTCAAACCATCAACATACTGTGCATTCATTAGCCACATCCTGCCCAAACACTTCGTTGATATTTCCGGCTGTCTGTGCTGCACATAATGACCCAAGGAAACTGAAAGCAGTTAGTTTCTCTACCAGTCCATGATTTCTGGGAAGAGGCTCAGTTGCTGTGGGCGTTGCTTTTCTATGCTTGCAGCAGTTAATCCCAAACCAGTTTCACAATCAACTCTTCTGCAGAAGCCACTCACAAAGCCTGGGACATCTCCTCTACTCTTTCATTTCTCCTTCTGCAGCCCAGACACTCAGCCACCTGCCGGACCAGCGGCCCTCAGAGAGGCGAGGACAGAGGCACAGGACCACAAGCCACTTGTGAGAACTCCGTGGAGAGAAGGTGGGACGGCACAGGTGGGGCGAGGGGCAGGCAGTCGCTGCAGTCCTTTAATTTAAAGTCAAGGTGCCCAAGGGGTGGGCACTTGGTTCAGGGAAAAGAGCTGTTGTCGGGGCGGCCAGCATGCAAATCCCAGCCGGCCCCTCACTTTGTGAGCCTGGCTGATCAGAGGGTCAACTTCTTAGTGTGTTTGTTTGTTTTTGTTTTTGAGACAGAGCCTCACTGTCACCCTAGCTAGAGTGCAGAGGCATCATCATAGCTTGCTGTAACTTCAAACTCCCTGGCTCAAGCGATCCTCCTGCATCCGCCTCCAGAGTAGCTGGGACGACAAGTGCCTGCCACCACACCTGGCTAATTTTTCTATTTTTTTTTTTTTTTTTGGTAGAGATAGGGTCTCGCTCTTGCTCAGGCTGATCTCAAACTCCTGAGCTCAAGCGATCCTCCCGCCTTGGCTTCCCAGAGTGCTCCGATTACAGGCATCACGAACCTGGCCTTAGTGTTAAACCAGGTAGGAATCTCTCCTTCACCGGGATATATAAACATGATTAAGAATGTTAGGCTGGGGCGGGGCGCGGTGGCTCATGCCTGTAATCCTAGCACTCTGGGAGGCTGAGGTGGGTGGATCGTTGGAGCTCAGGAGTTTGAGACCAGCCTGAGCAAGATCGAGACCTCGTCTCTACTAAAAATAGAAAGAAATTACTTGGACAGCTAAAAATATATGTAAAAAATGAGCCGGGCATGCTGGCGCATGCCTGTAGTCCCAGCTACTTGGGAGGCTGAGGCAGGAGGATCACTTGAACCCAGGAGTTTGAGGTTGCTGTAAGCTAGGCTGACGCCATGGCACTCTAGCCCAAGCAACAAAGTGAGACTCTGTCTCAAAAAAAAATAAATAAAACATAGGTTGATCATGGCATCCTTCTGAGCTTGCCACTGACTCCCTATTTTACTTAGCAAAAGGCAGTCCTTACCATTGTCTCTCAGGCCCTACAAGACCAGCCCCCTTTATGTCTTTGATCTCACACTTACTCTCTGCTCTAGCCACTGCAGCCTCCTTGCTGTTCCTTGAATCCACCAAACAAACTCTGTCTCAGATTGGTATTTTCTCTATCTAGAAAATTCTTCCTCCAAGGCAACTGCTTGGCCTTCTACCTCACTTCCTTCAGAAGTGGCTCGAAAGACTCACTCAGTAAGACTTTTCTTGACCACCCTGTTTGTTTTTTCTTTCTCCACCACTTCACTATCTGACATGTATTTACTTGTCTTCCCCCTACCTAGAATGTAAGCTCCATGTAGACTGAGATTCTTGTTTTGTTCATAATCCCTAGCACTGACGAGTTCCTAGCACACAGTAAGGTGCTCAAGAAATATTTGAATGAATATATAACAGACTTTGCAGCTAACTGGAATATCTTGAGGCCGGAGGCTGCTGTTGTTTCTCCAGGCTCCCTCAGGATGCACTGTTGCCAGCCAGTATTATTCATTTTATTCCCGAGGGAACAGTGGGGTGGGTAGAATCCTCTTCCAAATCCCTTTTTCATAAAATTTAAATTATAAATTGGTCATTTATTGTTGTCATACATTATGTCACTGAATTTTCCACTGATTATGTTCCTTTTAATACATTTCCTTCCAGCACTTGGTTTCTCATTTTTCTGCTCACTGTCCACACTCACCCCACCCCAAGGCTGGAATAATTCTCTTGGAGAAAAAATTTTTTTTCTTTGTATTTCCTTCAACATTCTCTTTAAAGTTTTAGGTAAATCCAAAACAAAAGGAAAAAAAGTCTAATAATTTCTAATACTCAGGCCTATTGGATATGTGACACCTTAGAGTAAACGAAGGTAATTTTTAACGTGATTCCGGGGTTTAAAGACTTAAAAAGCCACCAACCATGCCCTTCCCGACGCGTTCTACAGAGAACTCCTAGGTTACTAGGTGATTGTTTTGTGGGGCAGCGGCGAGTCGTCTTTTTTCAAAAGACCTTTTAGAGGGTGGGAATTGGCTTTCTCTGCATACAGAAGGAATTCTAGAAGCTGGGATTGCACCACCCGCCCCCCGCACCCCTTACTTGCAGAAACCTTTGCTCCCACCCCCCGCCCCCACCAAATAAGGGCTCTTCATAGGGCAGTCGCCAGCTCCGGAGCCAGCCGCTTGACACCTATTGTCCCCGTTTGGGCGTCAAGCTACTTCGCCCGAAGGACCCTAACTTCGATTTCGCTCGACACTCAAGGCACCGTCCCTTTGGCGACGCCGGGGCCGTCCCGACCGGAGACAAGAGGCCGCGCCCCAGCACAGGGGCTTCGGCCGGGCGGGGAGCCGAGCGGGCGTGCCCTTCCAAGCAGGCGTTCGCGCCGGGCAGCCCGAGCGGCCGCGAAGGCCCCCGCTCCCCACTTCTCCCGCCCCCCGCGCCCCAGAGGGCTGGCTGGCTAAGTCCCTCCCGCTCCCGGCTCTCGCCTCACTAGGAGCGGCTCTCGGTGCAGCGGGGACAGGGCGAAGCGGCCTGCGCCCACGGAGCGCACGACACTGCCCGGAACGCACCGCCACCCTTGCCCCTCAGCTGCCTACTCGGGATCTCCAGCGGCCTCCGCGCGCGCACGGTGAGCGCCACCCCGGTCCGAGGCGCTGAAGGGGAAGAGGGCCGCTGCGCCCGAGTGTCCTTTACCTCCGCATCGCCTGGAGCTTCACGAGGGGCTAGCTCCACAAGTCCCCCCACCCCCTCCCCCGGTCATTCCAGTGCCCTTCTCCACCCCATCTCTGCCCCTAAGCCCTGACCTCGCTCTCCCCTCCCTTCCTCGGAAGGCGGCGAGGCCAGGCCCACCCCGGTGGGGACCGTTGCCCTGCCGTTGGCGGCTGGCACTGCGAGGCCCCGCCCCCGGCGCGAGCCTCGCTGCCCCGGGGCGGGCGGGCAGGCCGGGCCGGCGGCTCGCGCGGGGGAGGGGCGGGCCGGGGGGCGGCGCGGGGCCGGACGGGGCGCCCAGCTGGCGGGTCGCGCGCGCGCGCCCGCGCACTCTTCCTGCCCCCGAGGCGCGCGCCGGCCCCCACCCCCACCCGCTCGCGCAGGCTCCCGCCCGCTGCGCGTTTTGTCCCGCGTCTCGCCCCGTCCGTCTCCTGACTGGCCGCTCTTGTCCTTCCTCCCGCTTTTTCTTCTCTCCCCTTACGGTCTAAAGATGCCCTCGGCCACCAGCCACAGCGGAAGCGGCAGCAAGTCGTCCGGACCGCCACCGCCATCGGGTTCCTCCGGGAGTGAGGCGGCGGCGGGGGCCGGGGCAGCTGCGCCGGCTTCTCAGCACCCCGCAACCGGCACCGGTGCCGTCCAGACCGAGGCCATGAAGCAGATTCTCGGGGTGATCGACAAGAAACTTCGGAACCTGGAGAAGAAAAAGGTGCCAGGAGTTGGCGGGGAAGGGAGGGTTTGCTGCGGCCGGGCTCAGCGCTCCCTCCGACCCTGATCGCTGTAGCCTTCACTTCTTTCCATCTCCGGCGCTTTAGTAGGTCCTGCTTCCCCTCCACCCACCCCTGAGCCCCCACGCCCTGTCTCCACGGTAAACGGCGCTTCGTGCCCAGAAAACGGGCTCCTAGAGGAGGCGCCTGTCACCTGACCTGGACGCGGCGGTGCCCCCAAGCCTCTTTATTACTCTCACCTGCTGTGGGCTGGCTTTTTGGCCTTTGGGAGTGGGATGTGTAAAGGTGGGGGCCTACAGCCAGGACTTAACTGTATGGTGCCCTTCCCTTCGTCACCGAGGCCCGATTTCTTTGACGGGGGCCAGCGGAGAAGAAATGAAGAGTTCCTTGTGTTGGGGGCTCAGGGCTCAACTGACTGCCTCGTGGAGTTGGGGCGGCCGGTGTCCTGTAGCCCTGGGGTTTGTCTGCTCCGTTACAGTGTACTCGAGGCCTGTAGAGTGTCCCATCTTCCTCCTTGGGAGAGAAATGTGTTTAGAATCTTAAACGAGAAGTGCCTTTCCTTCAGGCCCATATGGAGCGGGTCTTGGATTTGCTAACCCTCCAACCCCCAGCCGATGGGCTCTCCTACGTTTCCCTCTTTGTTTCAATTGTCTAGGCGTCCCCCACCCTCAGCCTCATGCTCAGTTCAATCGCGAGGGGATTTTCTGCAGCGACTTTTGTTCCTAGGGGACTCTAAAGGGGCAGGGGGACTACAGCGATGGAGATCCGTTGGAGGCTGGGTCTGGGTTGGACTTGAGGATCGCTGGGTCTCTGGGCACATGGAGAGAGTGTCTAACATGGCGGCGGCTGCGGGGAGAGGGAAGCGCTGTACAGGAGCTGCATTGTGAGCACAAAGCGAAAGCAGAGGGGGAGGGCAGAGACCAGGCAGCCGCCCCGACTGGCCTCCCTCGCCCCTCTCCAAAAAAAATCGAGCCACACCCACAATTTTTTTGGATTCAGTATTTAGCCTTTCTAGGTCATACTGTGAGGTGTAGCTTCAAGTTGGCCTTTTGTTTTCTGCTTTCAGTATAGGACAGTGTATCAACTCTGTTTAGAGGGGCGTGTGTCTACGTAGAAAAAAGGTCTCCATAGAGTGCATAATTCAAAGGAGTAAGATTAGATATGGAAAGGAGGAAACAAATTAGTAGTACAAAAAATGAGGTAACTACATCTGTGACTTTTATGCTAACTTGCCTTTTACCTTAAAAGTAAAATATAACTTTCATTTGATAACTTCTGCTTGTCTGCTTCTAGTACAGTATATTTATTATAGCGTCTTGGATTTTGAGGAAATCATTGTAAGATGTTTATTTAGTCAGCCACCTAAACAGTTACTTAGGGTAATGAGATAGTAACTATTTGGCTACAATTTGGGCTGTGGGAAATAAGTTGAAGAAAACTGGTGATGTTTAGGTCTTAATTATTTTAATTTCTTATTTACTGATTTATTTTGCATTTTGGGGGAGTTTTAAAACAAACATTTAAATTTGATACTTCTCTGTCTCCAGTATTGAAGGTTTGGAATTTTCCTTAAATTTCATGGACTTGATTGAAATTAAGTTTTGCTTTTTTGAGATTAGCTTTTTTGATATTCCTTTATTTTGATGAACAAGTGTGTTTTATTATAAGTAATTGGAATAATACATTTATCTATATCAATAAAATAACAAAAATGTTTTAAGTATAAAGTAGCTACATTACAATATGGAATAGAATAAGCATACCCAAGGCCAGCATCTTCTGAGTCTGCCATGTGATTTAGTTTTTACTTCCCTATGTGAAATTGAGACTAACTTAGGTATCTTTTCAAATCCTCTTAATGCAATAAACAGTCCTGACAATCTGGTTGATGCTTGAATGCTTTGATTTTTAGAATTTCTAGGAAATCTCTTTTCTAGGATAGGGATCAAAACAGAAATATTAATGATGTAATATTTTAAGTATAGACATTTATATTAATGACTGAAAATTCTTCAAAGGAGTAAAGTCAGGTGCTGATTAGCAGCCAACTTAGTTGTGAGATAGCTGTTAGATTCTGGTGTTCAGGTATATCTGAAAAAAGTAGAAATCTACTTTATAAGCCCCCTGTAGCCTTGAACCGAGGCAGGCCATTCATATGTATTAGGTGTGTATTACTATGCAGTGGCATCCCCTCTCCCCAGATTATACAGGAGAATAATAATATAATTTTTTATTACAGAGATTATTGACTGGGCTGTAAATACCGAAAGATTGTCTAGTAATGGAGATTTTAACAAACTGCACAAAGTAACAAATGTATTTGTATCATTTTTTTTTTTGTCTTTGTGTTTTGGGTACTAGATAGCAACAAAAAGGTCAAGTTACAGTTAAGTGAGGCTTTTTGATAAGCCACAGACTAAGCTGCCTACTTGTTAAATAGTTATGTTGGTAGTACTGATGTGGCTTAATTACTATTAAAATTATATATTTTACTTTTTGAGAAACCCAAGGCATTTGAATTTTTCCCTAATTTAAGCACATCTGGTTTTTAGTTTAAAGTCTTTCTATATCAGGATGATGTACTGTATGAGAGGATTTAACTGTGATTCATTTTTCAATATGAGTGAGCATTTCTAATGCACCTAAAATAGGATTTGCTTTACAAATCAGTTTTGAATTCCTTTTTAGAAACCCTTATGGAGTTAAGCAAGATACTATTTACAAGTGGATTTCTTTTTACTTCAGTCCATTTAGCAACTTATATTTGAATTTTATTTCAGTCTTGATCTATTCTTATTGGAGCCTTCTGAACCAAAATGCTTTTTCCTATGGATTCTAAAATTAAGCATCTTGATAAAAATTACTAATATGTAGTATCACTTAGATTAAGACAGAGGATTGAAATAATTTTATTGTACTTCATTTTAAAAAACAAAGTTATTTGTTCATTCTCTAATAATTTGAGCCATTAGAGGAAAGCTAGGCATCTGTTCAATGAGAATGCATATTTAACATTGATGAAATATGATCCTATTATGTAATGCAACTAAATGGCTTGGTGGTTTTTGAAATTTGGGCTTATAAAGACTACATGAATATTTAGCAAAGAAAAGAAATACAGCTATGATAAAGAGAATCAGTGAAAAACTCCATTTACAAATATTTTAACTGATTAAAGTACAAGTAATATGGAGTTAAGTAATGCCTAGTTTTCTTCATCAGTTCATTGGTGCAGAACTGGGCCCTAGGCTATGCAAGATGATACTTCGGAACCAAGTCTTAATTTTAACTGAAGAGAGCTCATTTGATGTACGATGTAACCGGTTTTGATGTGGAATAAAGGATGTTTTAATAGATGACATTTAAAATTGTTATACTTCTTGTGAATATAATAGATTTATAGACTCTAGTGACTTAAATAGGTGAAAAATTAACCAGTGTTAACTTGCTTAAAAAGCAGAATAGCCTGACAGCTTTGCGTCAGTATGTGACCAAAACTGATAGCCAAAGGTGTACTGTTTTTTAATACTGTTTCTTAGACTTTATGTGCTTCAAATCTTTGTGGTTAATATTATTCCTAAAAAATGATGCCATCATTGTGAGGATAACCTTTCTAGATCATTGCACTGTGCCTCTACTTAGAATTTTCAGTGCAGCTTTTGTACAGGATTTGTGTTAAATGTTTTGAAATAAAAACATTCTAAACTATTTTATAAGTAAAATCTTTTCTTGAGGCTAATACCTGAAGCTCTTCTTGATATTTAAGATTTCTGATGTGTTAGCTTCTTCACTGGTTGCAAGAACTGTTCCTCTGCAATGCAGAGGACAAGATAACTTTGTTTTGCATTCACCTTGTCACAGAAAAGAAGCTGTAATGCTTAATTTGTCTCTCCCTGCCTACCTGCCAGGAGTGCGCATGTGTAACACAGGGAAGTATTTCAAAAGGTACAACTGTAAATTCCCTAATGTGATAATATGGGTATGTTTTTCTGAGGTGAAAGTAGAAGCTAAGTGTTATAATGAGAACAGATTGTTTTAATGTGGCCAAATTATTTTACTCTGGGATACTTCCCATGTGGCAAATATTTGAATGAGAATACATTTTGTGTTACTTACAGATTAAGCATACAATTTGTCATAATTTTATGTAATTAACTTCTTAGTTAACATGAAGGGCTAGATGAAGATTAGTACTATTTCATCTTCTAAAGAAATACAAAGAGTTAAACTTAAAGCAACTTTGTCATGGTCTTAATTTTATTACTGTGCAGTTATAGAATCTAAGAGTTTTAGAGCTTAAAGCCACCTTAGAATTGAGTCCAGTTCATTTTACAGAAGAGGAAATTGAGATGCTTATGTAAAATGGCTTGGTTGGAATGGGTGACTTCCAAGGTCTCTTATAATGTTTTATGGGTATAATTAGAATTTGTAGTGTTCTGCAGCATGAAGTGTAATTTTTCATATTTAATTATCATGTAGAACCAGGTAAAGCCTTTTGCTTCAAATCCTTAATTTTAATTACAGTTTCTCTGTCTTAAAAAGCTGAATGCAAAAGAAAAATGCTTTTCATTTCTTTGTTGTTAGACCTTATTAGTGTCCTATTGTTAAACTTTGTGTTTGTAGGTTGTCCAGGTAGTGGGGTCCTGAGAATAGCAGTAAGGTAGTCTTAGTGTATCAGGTATCTTTGGGACATTTATATTGTTGTAATGAAATGAACTTTTAAAGTTTAAACTCTGAAGTTTTTCTTTATGCTTATTAGGTCAGCCCCAAATGTACATTTTACAGTCTCAACTCATGCTTGTTATGCTTGTAGACCAGAAAAATTTGGGAAAAGCTTTACCCATAGAGAGAAGTAGGGAGTGTTACAACTTTGTCATCTAAATTCTTGTATTCCAAGCTTCTGGATATTTTTAAGTAATTGGTTCCTTTTCCTGGGGGAAATGAATGATATGTATAGAATAGAGAAGAATGAGAGGAATAGAAAGAAGAGAAATTCAGCCAAAGTTGAAAGTTAAGTTGCTTGGCTTCAGCTCATTTCTTTATTTCTTCCACACTAGCTGTTCCCAGTGCTTTTGTTGGATAGAATATGAATATAAAAACACGGATGAAAGAGACTTTACTGGGCAGAGTTCAAAATTCATACTTCCTGAGGAAAGAGGAAGGTGTGCTTCTTGACCATGCTTAGCTAAAGTAGTTTGTTTCTGTTAACTTCCTCTGTTACCTATTGTCTGTACACTTCCTTGACATTTTTATATTGCCTTGTGTTCTATGTTTTTCTACATTGGTGGTAAATTTGTTGGGGGCAAAAACTATTAATAACATCACTCCAAACTCCACTGTGACTCCATGAACTTGATACATGCTAAAATAAATATTTGCTAGTTTGTATCATTACATAGAAATATTAGTAGCTTTCTCAACAAAACTGTTAACATGGATTAATCCATGAGGGGGAATATGCTTTTTGTACAGAGCTGTTTACTTGCAGTGTTTTTTATTGAAATGGATTTTTTCCTAAAAGATTTTCTTTTTATTTATTTTTTCAGGTGGATAGAGTTGATGAATAGGCAGGTACAGGTAGAATACTTTTGCTTTAAAATCTGGTTACTGTAAGCAAGATTTCTGAATAATCTTAGGAAGAGGGGACACAGACAATTCTTTTTCTTTTTTTCAGACAGGGTCTCTCTCTGTCACCAGGGCTAGAGTATAATGGCATCATCATAGCTCATTGCAACCTCAAATTCCTGGGCTCCAGTGATCCTCCTACCTCAGCCTCCTAACTAGCTGGGACTACAGGCCTGCACTAACATGCCCAGCTAATCTTGTTTTTTTGTAGAGGCGGGGTCTTGCTCAGGCTGGTCTCAAACTCCTGACCTCAAGTGATCCTCCTGACTTGGCCTCCTAAAGTACTAAGATTACAGGTGTGACACACCACACCCTCCTGACAATTCTTGATACCAGAACCAGTGTAGATTATTAGAAATTTCATTGCATTCCTCTCAATACTGTTATCCAAACATAGAAATAACTGACATACACTTTAATCATTAAAAATAAAACCCCTTTAGTCTACATTTTGAATTAGAGTTCACATCTTTTTACATTGAACTTCCAAGGAATGTATAAATTGTTCAGTTGTACAGACTCATCCTAATTAGTAGCTTGGTTAAAACAACTAGTTTGAGGAGCATTGTTTGTGTGACATGTGGTCGAGCATTGTCTTGGAAGAGGATTGGCCTGTCTGAAGCATTCTCATCATTTTGTCCAATTGATTGCAGTAGACGTCCAATTGGTTGCAGTTGATATATTCGCTGTAATAGATTGACCAGGTTTCATGAAACTGTAGTGGATGATACCAGCACTGGACCACCAAACAGACACTGCTGGCGTGTTTTTTTTTTTTTTTTTTTGAGGTTTTATTTTCCAGCATATTATGGGGGTACAAATGTTAAGGTTACGTATATGCCCTTGCCCTCCCTCCCCACTTGAGTCAAAGCTTCAAGCGTGTCCATCCCCCAGTTGGTGCACATCACACTCATTATGTATGTATATACCCATTCCCTCCCCTCCCCACCTGCCCGACACCTGATAGATGTTATTCCTATATGTCCACTTAGGTGTTGATCAGTTAATACCAATTTGCTGGTGAGTACATGTGGTGCTTATTTTTCCATTCTTGAGATACTTCACTTAAAAGAATGGGTTCCAGCTCTATCCAGGAATATACAAGAGGTGCTATATCACCGTTGTGTCGTATAGCTGAATAGTATTCCATGGTATACATATACCACATTTTATTAATCCACTCATGTATTGATGAGCACTTCAGTTGTTTCCACATCTTTGCAATTGTGAATTGTGCTGCTATAAACATTCTAGTGCAGGTGTCTTTTTCATAGAGTGACTTTTGTTCTTTTGGGTAGATGCCCAGTAATGGAATTGCTGGATCAAATGGTAGATCTACTTGTATTGCTTTAAGGTATCTCCATATTGCTTTCCGCAGAGGTTGAACTAGTTTGCAGTCCCACGCTGGCTGTTTTTGATGAGTATTTGGTTTTGGACCGTGTTTTGGCACTTCATCGTGATCCAGCCATTGTGCTGAATGCTTGTGATTGTCAAAAAGAATCCATTTTCATCATATGTAATTATATGGTATAGAAATTGTTTGCCTATATGTTGTGACAGCAAAGAAAGGCAGGCTTCCAGACAATTTCTCTTCTGATGCTCATTTAATTCAATGTGGAGCCCATCTAACAAGCTTCTCAAATGGTCCCATATTGGAATAGTAATGTCAAACCTTGCTAATTCATGTGTAGGTTGAAATGGGTTTGCTTCTGCTACAGCTTTCAGCTCATCATTGTCCACCTTGGTCGCAGGTGGCCCATGTGGCTTATTTTAAAGATTTAATCACCAGAACAGAATTTATCAAGCCACCGATGTAGTATTTGTTCATTAGCCACTTCCTTCCCACTTTGTTGACATTTCAAGCTGTCTGCGCTGCACTAGTTCCATGATGGAACTCGTATTTGAAAATAGCATGAATTTTTGACTTATCCAGGGTTTCACAAAAAAAATTTGAAGGGTAATCACAAGCCAAAATGTGTGTTTGAAAGACTGAGGATGTACCTTCATGATAAAAATAAAATAAGAAGTGTCAAAGTGAAATGTCAGAGATATCAACTGTCAAACTTAGTACTTAAGAAAATCGGACATTTTATACTTAATAACTTAATATGTTTCTAGGAAAAGATCTGTTTTTTTTTTTTAATTTTAATCGCAATTTATTATCCCAGCAAAGATTTAAACAATAGAGAACCAACTTGCTTCAATCCCACTGAGTCTCTTTATTTTATTTTTATTTTTATTTTTTTTGAGACAGAGTCTCACTGTGTTGCCCGGGCTAGAGTGCCATGGCATCAGCCTAGCTTACAGCAACCTCAGACTCCTGGGCTCAAGCGATCCTCCTGCCTCAGCCTCCTGAGTAGCTGGGACTATAGGCATGCACCACCATGCTCAGCTAATTTTTATATATATATATATATATATATTTTTTTTTTTCAGTTCAGCTAATTTCTTTTTAGTAGAAATGGGGTCTCGCCCTTGGTCAGGCTGGTCTCGAACTCCTGACCTCATGCGATCCTCCTGTCTCGGCCTTTCAGAGTGCTAGAATTACAGATGTGAGCCACCACGCCCGGCCTTTAAACTTTTTCTGTGGACCTATAAACATACCTATCTGCACGTGGGAGTATGCATTATTATGATGGAGATTTTTCTTGGATGCCTTTCCACAACAGTACATAGAGATTTATCCTATTCATTCTAACATTTTAAGTCTGCCTTCCTAAAGAAGTGAGTTTTCAAAGTCAAAAAACCTTTCCCCTTCCCCCAAATCTAAACTGGTGGACTGTGGTACATACTGAAGTGAGGAAAAATGTCCAATTCGAGCCATATGGGAACAAACGTATGCTTTCCCTAACAAGGAAGTGTATGGGTGAAGGTGTAAAGGCTTCATTAGAGAAGTCATTGTGGATAAAATATCCACCCTCCTGTGCCATCAGAGGCATTGAATCCCCTTCCTCACAACCCCAAATCTAAGACTTCCCTTGTTTGTAGAGCCAATTGGACTACGTATAGTTTGAGTGCCTTCTGTCCTCCTCTCCGCCTACAGGCTCCAGATTTGGACCATCCATTTAACTGCCTGACCCCCGATTCCTCATTGTAGTCAAACTGCTGCCTCTTGGAGAAGCCCAGCGTACCCGAAGGATCTGTTCTAAATTTCTAACAACTGCTTAAAACAGATTATGTTTTAAATTAAATTTTAAGTTGAGAATTGCCCTTTTGTGCATTGGGGTCACTTCTCACTCATTTAGTGAAATATATTGTATTTATGCTGGACCTCAAATGGAATGAACTGAATGAGTTCTGTAAAACTCATTTTGGTGTCATGTATTTATATTCTTTTGCAGATTCAGAAAACAATAAAGAAGACAGCACGTCGGGAACAGCTTATGAGAGAAGAAGCTGAACAGAAACGTTTAAAAACTGTGCTTGAGCTACAATATGTTTTGGACAAATTGGGAGATGATGAAGTACGAACTGACCTGAAACAAGGTTTGAATGGAGTGCCAATATTGTCTGAAGAAGAATTGTCATTGTTGGATGAATTCTACAAGTTAGTAGATCCTGAACGGGACATGAACTTGAGGTATAATAGTCTTTGATAATAGAAACTTCTAAATACTGCTTTAAGTTGACAACTGAAAGGTAATTAATCAGCTATTTATTATTATAAGGTTGAATGAGCAGTATGAACATGCCTCCATTCACCTGTGGGACTTGCTGGAAGGGAAGGAAAAATCTGTATGCGGAACCACTTGTGAGTATTACTGATAATTTTGATTGTAACTAAGAATCTTTAAAAATTAGTTTTTCCTATTTAAAAGTAATATTAATTGAAGGTTTAGAAGTGAATAAATAACATTCATCCGCTGTTTATTTTTGGTATATTTCATTACTATGTCCTCTTTCATGTCAGTGTGCTTGTATGTGTTGTTTGTAAATCAAAATATCAGCAGTAAATAACCCAAAATCTGTAAAGATGGTAGTCTTAACTTAATATGGTTTTGTATATAATTTAACTGTGCTTCTGGTGGACAGATTAACTTTCCTGAGTTTTTGATATTAGTTAGGGACTGGTTTTTCAATTGGCTGAAGTTTTGTGAATATTTATTGCATCTTATACCTTGTTCTCATGGTCACTGCCTTAGTCTTTCTTTGGTTTTTCTTAGATTTTTGCTAATATTGGGGATATTCATTTTTTTCTGTATTTTAAAAATGCAGATACTGCGACCAGTTTTCTGTATGTGAGCTTTTTATCCTCAAATATGCAACTGTCTGTTGATTTTTTTTTTAAAAGGATATTTAAGTTTCACTGTCTCAGTAAATTAGGAATTTTAGGTTTTAATCTTGTAGTAAATCAGGAAATAAATTCTTGTCTTTGCTACTTATAAGGTTGAATTGGGGAAGTATATTTTTGAACATATTAAGGTGAAAGTATCTGTATTTATACCTTGTTTTTAGGTATTGCTTGAAAATTAGATGGTAAGCTTTAATCAACAAAACCGTGTGAGTGTTAATTGGCACAATTTAGAGTGTATTTGCTTTAAGGAAGTGAGTATATTTGCTTTAAGGGAATCAAATATAAGGTGCCAATCCTTTTGTGTCTTTTCATTTCTTCAACAAAAAATAGGTTAAAAAAAAAAGATTTCCTTGGTTTGTTAACTTTTATTGTGGTCTGTATTTCTTTGTAAAAAATCTTTTAAACTTCTTTTTGTTCTGTTACAAGTATGTGTAAGCTTGTTAGAAGTAGTTTTAGGTCAAGCGTGATGACATTTTCATGAACATTGTTGAGGAGTAACAAGGGTTAGACTTAAGTTTATAGTTTGTGTGGGGGTTATTTTCTACTTAATCTTGTCCCACTTAGTGTTCCCCTTTAGGACCATAACATCTTTGTAGGTAATGGAAAGGTACTAATGTACCCAAATTAGTGTTTTTATAAGTCCATTTGGTTTTCATCCATAAGTTTTTGAAAATCAGTAGTTTTAAGTCAGGAGTCTCTGAAGTGAAATAAGGAAAAACATATGAAATGTTCATTATTCAAAGAGTTGTTCATAATAGTTTTATTAGGATTAATTTTACAATATTTTGATATAATAAGGTCCTTGAAGTTTTATTTTTCTGTGCAGTAACCTATCAAGGAATGTTTCTACTATGCATCTACTATATCAGGCCAGGAAATTGAGAGCAGTAATTCTTCATATGCTTCTCCCTCTGCCCTCCATTTTTTAATCGTAGTACACCAGATTTTGTTTGTCTCTTAAATATGTTTTAAATTGATTTACTACTTTTTCTCTTGTATGCCTTTCTCTTGTGTTGTCTAATGCAGTCACTTAACTGAATCTACCCCATTTTCCCTCTTTAAAATCTTGTAATACTTTCATTTCAGTTATATTTTACATATATTTTCCTTAACTTCAAGGCCATTTATGGTCTGGTTCTAACCAGTTTCTCTAACCTCATCTTTCCCTATGCTTTTTTTTTTTTTTTTTCTAATTCCCCATACTTCAGCCAGAGTGGCATCCTTTCCTTTTCTTGCATTTGGCACTTTTCTTTGTACAGGACTTTGTAACGTTATTTCTTCTACCTTGAAACACGTCCCTCTGCTATCTTCTAGATCTCAGCCCTTAGAGTACATACCTCAGGAAAGCCTTGCATGGTTTCACTCTGACTAGCTCTACTCTGCTATACTGTGTGTAGTAATTTAACCGTTTTTGTATTTGATACCTCTTTTGTTAGACTATAAGCTTAATGAGGGCAGATACTGTGTCTTTTTATGTACTGTTTTGTATCCCTAGTGCGTAGCACATTGCCTAACATATAAGTAGGTGTTGAATAATTCCTTTTTGAATGAATAAATATTAAATATCTGGATTTTTTTCCTAATTTACTTAAAATACATAAAGTTTGATGTAAATAGGTTCTTCTTGTTCTGTATCATTCTGTAATACATTTCTGTTCTTGGTGAAATTTAATCTTTTAATGTGTTTTTGTAACAGTTAATGAGGTTTTTTTTTAACCACAATATTTTGTAGAATATTGAATTTTTTTCAAGCCACGTGTCTCCAGATAATTCTAACATTATAGTTCATATTCTTTTTTAGATAAAGCTCTAAAGGAAATTGTTGAGCGTGTTTTTCAGTCAAACTACTTTGACAGCACCCATAACCACCAGAATGGGTTGTGTGAGGAAGAAGAGGCAGCCTCAGCACCTGCAGTTGAAGACCAGGTAGCTGAAGCTGGTGAGTACTTAGGTGGATATGAGCTTTAGTTTAGGGTACTGGTTTTACTTTATTTTGCAATAAGCTTCAGTGCTATACTTATTTAGTTATATATGTACACTAAGATTTTTAAAGAGACTTTAAGCTTGACAGAATGTTAAGACAAAGCACATCAAGAGTAATTCCCAGAAATAATCAGTATCAGTCATTTTTCTTATTGGTTTTGATTACTATCATAAACTGATAGTTATTTGCAACAGTATTGCTGGGTAGGAGTATGAGTGAGGGCCAACTGTTGAGGATTTTCAAATAGATTGTTTGTTTATTTATTTATTTTGAGGCAGAGTCTTGCTCTATTTCCTGGGCTAGAGTGAGTGCCGTGGCGTCAGCCTAGCTCACCGCAACCTCAAACTCCTGGGCTCAAGCAGTCCTTCTGCCTCAGCTTCCCAAGGAGCTGGGACTACAGACATGCGCCACCCCGCCCAGCTAATTTTTTTTTTCTGTTTCATTTTTAGTTGCCTGGTTAATTTTTTCTATTTTTAGTAGAGACAGGGTCTTGCTCTTGTTCAGGCTGGTCTCAAACTCCTGAGCTCGAGCAGTCCTCCTGCCTCAGCCTCCCAGAGCTAGGATTACAGGCGTGAACCACTGCACCCAGCCTCAAATAGATTTTTATCTGGCATGCTCAGAGTTACTGCTATTTACCATGCTAGTGTATGGGGTGAAAAGTATGGATTTTTTTTTTTTTTTAATCATGGGGAGAGTCTAACTTTATTATCTTGAACTATAAATTCCTCAATGGCAAAAGGGCTTTTCAAACTAATTTTAACACCTAGCACAACACTAATTATGTAGCTAGACATTTTAAGTACTTTAATGATAACTTTTAAGCTGGTGAGTAAAATTCCAAGTATAGTTAGAAACATTGTTGGAGCTTAAGTTTTGTAAGGACTAAAAATCATGGATTCTAGAATCACACTGCCTGGATTCAACCTCAGTTTCCTCATTTAGAAAGTAATACGTGAATATATAGTACCTGGCACATAGTAAGCACTTTACAGATGTTAATAGGTTGAAATTGGAAGAGAAGGTTCCTCACTGGTGAAATTTATAGTTGGAGATTGACATGAAGCAGTCTCCCCCCCTTGCCACTTTACTAAGTAAATTAAAACAGAGAGTAACATTTTAATCTATGCTATTACTTACAAAAATAGAGAGGAATTTTAATGTAGTAGCTCTTTATTTGCATTAGACCTGATCTAGAATAGCTACTGTTGAAGATAAAGTAATTTATTCTGGAATAAATGGTAAAGAAAAGTTCCTAAGGATATTACTGTAAGAATAAGATATAGGAGCTTACTGTTAAATAACTAAATAAATTTAGATTATGGGATAGTGAACTATTTACTTATTTGGCATTTTTGTTGTTACTGTTTTGGAGACAGGGTCTTGCTCTGTTTCCTTAGCTAGAGTACAGTAGTGTCATAGCTCTCTGCAACCTCAAATTCCTGGGCTCTAGTGATCCTCCTGCCTCAGCCTCCCCAGTAGCGGGGACTGCAGGCGCGTTTCACCACGCCTGGCTAATTTATCTATTTTTTGTAGTGACGTTCTTGCTCTTGCTCAGGCTGATCTTAACTCCTGGGCTCAGGTGATTCTTCTGCCTGGGCCTCCCAAGGTGCTAGGCTTGCAGGCATGAATCACTATGCCCAGCCTTATTTGGCATTTATGTTGTATTGTTAACTTTTAAAAAAGATTTCTTACATTTTTTTTGCATTTTTTAAAAAAATAGACTTTACTGTTTAGGGCAGTTTTAGATTCACAATAAAATTGGACTATTTGTTAACAGTCGATGGATCTACACCAACATGTCCTTATCACCCAAAGTTTGTAGTTTACATTAGGGCTTACTCTTGGCTTTATACATTCTGTGAGTTTGACGTGTATCCATCCTTATGGTATCATACAGAGTAGTTTTACCGACCTAAAATTCCTCTGCTTTGCTTCATTTTTTAACCTCTTAGAACCTGAGCCAGCAGAAGAATACACTGAGCAAAGTGAAGTTGAATCAACAGAGGTATGATTTTTATTTAATGCTACCTTTATTTTTTGGCCTTTCAAACAGATGTCTCAAACGTTTACTTTGCTTTGCAGTATGTAAATAGACAATTTATGGCAGAAACACAGTTCAGCAGTGGTGAAAAGGAGCAGGTAGATGAGTGGACAGTTGAAACAGTTGAGGTAAGAGTTCTGTGTATTGCAAGGTTTATGTCTTTGTCTTTAATATTTATTTCTCCTGAGAAAAAATTAGGATTGTTAGTCCTCTGCATTATTAGTACAATTATGATAATAAACTCATTATACAACTATTACATCTAAAGAAATTATTTATCCCTGTGGATGTTTAATAGAATCGTTGCTTTGCTGATCCAATTGTAAAAAATTATACAAAGTTATCTTTGGGTTAATCTATTAAAGTACACGATTTATCTCTTACTGACATCAGATTGCTCTTTTTTTTTTTTTTTGAGACAGCATCTCACTTTGTTGTCCACGATAGAGTGAGTGCCGTGGCGTCAGCCTAGCTCACAGCAACCTCAATTTCTTGGGCTCAAGCGATCCTACTGCCTCAGCCTCCCGTGTAGCTGGGACTACAGGCATGTGCCACCATGCCCGGCTAATTTTTTGTATATATATTTTTAGTTTGTCAATTAATTTCTTTCTACTTTTAGTAGAGACAGAGTCTCACTCTTGCTCAGGCTGGTTTCGAACTCCTGACCTCGAGAGTGTTCCGCCCGCCTCGGCCTCCCAGAGTGCTAGGATTACAGGCGTGAATCACCGCGCCTGGCCAAGATTGCTCTTACAAATCTAGGTTCTCACACTGATAGCCTTCAGAAAAAAACCTACATTGCAGGAGGTGTGCTAGGTTATCTTAGACTCCTTCACTCTAATGCTGTTTCGTTACCAAATAAACCAGTGGAAGGCTATAGACTTCCTCTAGTGTTTCTTGATGTTTCTCAACTGATATTATGCCCTTTTTTCAGGTTCTCGTCTCAGTGACTACCTTAATATTTTTCCTCTTTGACTGCCCCAGACCATCCTATTCATTGTCACAAGTTAATTACTGGAAAAATTAGCTTCAATTAAGTTACTTGTACTTGAACTTCTTCAGTTACTTGAACTTCTTACCTTTTTATCTATAAGGTATAGTCAAAAAGCCTTATCAATTGTTCTAGCCTTTCTTTTCATCATCATTTAGGTGTCTTCCTTTATACCTCCAAAGTGTGGACAAATAGCTTTAAGCTGAGGGTAACATGCTTTTCTCTTTAATGTTGTTATTCTTTTATTGACAACATTCTCCAAAGTGTCGTAATTGTGCCAGTACCTTCAGCTCTCTGTGGAAATGCTTAAATGCATTAAATGTACTGTTGATAAGTTTAGTAAGGAATTGGGCACTTACCTTAATTAGTTGGGATGAAAATAAGGTCCTATGAAACCCCAGGAAAATAATGTGTATTTGCTGAATTAAGGAATGCAGTTCAGAAATGTTGCAGGAGGATTAAAAGAAAAATTGATCAAAAAGATCTGTCTAATGGTGATTTACAGTCATCCTTCATTATACATGGAGGATTGGTTCCAGGACACACTGCTACCCCTACTCCCACATATACCCAAATCCACACATACTCAATTCCCTCTCGAGCCTGCATATATACTTGTGTTTCACATCCTGAGAATACTGGTTGGAAAAAATCCTCATATAAGCGAACCTGTGCAGTTCAAACCCATGTTGTTCAAGGGTCAAGTGCGTATACAAGATATACAAACCTATTGAGATTTGACTGTAAGTAGATTGGGTATATTTTTTTAGGGGAGCCACATATTAGGTATGTGTTAGCATGGATGTAGAAGTAGAAATGAACTATTAGCTTGTTTGTTTTATTAAACATTAGAATGAAAGGTATGTGTTGGCATAGTAGGAAAAGTTTGGGAAGTAACAGTCCTTTGTTACTAAATATGGTATACACTTTATTTGAGAGAAGAACATCTTACTGTACTTAGCACTGTACCAGTATGGTTTGTTCTTAGTATCTATCTGTAAGTGGGCCTTTTATAAAGGCTGTCTACATGGATGGGATTACAGGAATTTTTGGAGCATCCCAAAGTCAGTAGTAGCCACATCCATTGGTTTTCATGATAATGATTTAGGTAGTGATTTTTATCTCAATGTTGTTTATAAAGGAAATAAAGTTTTGATTTGCCTAGGCTCAACATGTATGACTTGCCCAGTTTTAAAAGCCAGACAGAAAAAATATATATATATTTGTATATATATATATTTTGAGACAGGGTCTTGCTCTGTCACTGGGGCTAGCATGCAGTGGTGTCATCATAGTTCACTGCAACCTCAAACTCCTGGGCTTCAGTAATCCTCTGCCTCAGCTTCCCAAGTAGCTGGGACTTAAAGGTGTATGCCACCACACCTGGCTAATTTTTCTATGTTTTGTAGAGACAGGGTCTCTCTCTTGCTTAGGCTGGTCCCTTACTCCTGGCCTCAGACTATTCTCCTGCCTTGGCCTCCCAAAGTGCTTGGATTATAGGTGTGAGCCACTGTGCCCTGGCCTGGAATGTAAATTTGATGTAATAAAAATTAGCAGGGATTTCCTACTGGAGCAGGGAATTATTAAGAACAGTTATCAGTGGAAATTATTAGAGCTAGGAATAAACTAAGCGAGTGAGCTTTGGCTTTTATAGTAGTTTAGGTGAGGTGATAGAATTTTTGATCCTAGGGTGTTGGCAGAGAAAATGGAATGGAAGAAACCCAAATCTTGATGATGATAATAGCTGACACTTCTTGAGTGTTGACTATATATGCCAGGTACTGAGATAGATATATTTTTGATATGGATATATAGATCCAGTTACCATAGAAGGCATAAGAGTTTAAGCAAAATACATTATTTTAGGAAGTAAACACGGGTAATCTTTCTTGGAAAGCAGCTTACAAAGTAAATCTGAAGTACTACACAGTGATCCTATGGAATTGAAAACACTGTAGAAGTGATGACATTGATCAGAATGTTAAATTTGGCATAATTGAGGTCCATTTGAGAAGGTACATTAAAGCCTATTGTTCTATTTATAGTATAGATGGCTTGACATAATGAAAGGAACTCTTGTACTTTCCCATTCCCTCTCCTCTTCTCCCACTTTAGGTGGTAAATTCACTCCAGCAGCAAACTCAAGCTGCATCCCCTTCAGGACCAGAGCCTCACTCTCTGACTCCAGTGGCTCAAGCAGATCCCCTTGTGAGAAGACAGCGAGTACAAGACCTTATGGCACAAATGCAGGGGCCCTATAATTTCATACAGGTATATGTGCATTTTAGTCAAACAATATAACAGAAGGTTTAAGTGTTTACATTATTTGACTTAATTCCATTATATCCTAACTTGTAGGATTCAATGCTGGATTTTGAAAACCAGACACTTGATCCTGCCATTGTATCTGCACAACCTATGAATCCAACACAAAACATGGACATGCCTCAGCTGGTTTGCCCTCCAGGTTAGTAATGGTACATTTTTTTGTGAGAGGTAAAGTATAGGGCCAGTACTTTCAGAGTTTATAAAGTTTGTGAAAATTAATTTTTTTCATTTTAATGACTGCTTAACTTTTTGACTTTTTGGTCTTTTAATTTGATATGGAATGTTATTGTTGCTTCTATAATTTGAATTATAACTATAGTTCAATAGTTGTTTATTTTTTTTAACTTTTCATTGGCTTATAGACATACAGAAAAATGCATGCAAGGGCGAGTTTTAAAAAAAAAACTAAACACAATCAGCACCCAGATCAAGAAATGAAACATTACCAGTACTCCAGAAACCTACCTTATGTTCCCTTTCAGTCACTAGTTACCCTCTCCCCTAACTCCGTGCTAACCACTTCCTTACTTACAACACTGTAGACCAGTTTTGCCTGTTTTTGTAATTTATGTAAGTGAAAATTAGCTTGGCTTTTTAAATTTCAGAATTAATGTAGGAATAAAAATAACAGAGCTAACTTTCTCTGGATGCTCTGTAGCTTTTAAGGAGAATTTCTGAACATTTTATTACCTAAATAAAAATGAGACACAGCAATGAAGTAAGGAAATGCTTAAGAAGAAAGGGGAAGAGATAAACCACAAAACAGTTGCAGTTTCAGACTCTTACTAGATGTGGACCATTATTTGAAGCAGTAGCACTAAATAGAGTTGGTGCTCTGTATTGGGTTAAGTGGAAGTTTTCTCCAGGACTAGTAATGATCTTGAGTCTTCTTGGTTTTTTTCCGTAATATATCATTGTTAGTGGTACAAAAGTAGAACTATATAAAGTAACATTTAATGTTGCATAATCTTAAATATCATAAAAGAAGTTGCTGAGTAAAAGTGTTTAATGTCATGGTTAATTTGGTAAGGTACTTAGGATTTTTCTAAAGTAAAGGGAACTCATGTCTCTGTCACATTTCCACCAAAAGTTGGAAAACAGATCAAAGGTTAAGCCTACGAGAGAGCAATCAGTTTTTGGTGTTCATTTTCTGAGCTCTATCAGAGGAAGAAAATATGTGTTTTCTTAGCTGGTAAATTGTATGAAAATCAACACATGCACCACTGACATAACCTGTAAGGCTATTTAGATATTTAGGTAATGCTGAGTCCATTAGACACTGCAGTGAGAATGGATGATTTATAAATGACTAACCAACGATTATGTACTTTTTGTTATCTACTTAACCATGACTGGGAAGGGAGGTGGGAGAGTGATGGGAATTGTCAGTAAGATGCACACTGAATTTGAATATAGGCTTTTATAAAGTATATATTTTTAATTTTTTCCCCTACGGAAACATTTGAAATTATATTGAAAGTCCGTAATGTTAAAATATTAACTGAATATTGTCTTTGAGTAGTAGCATTTTATGGAACTGCTTTAAAAAGCTCTTTGTCACGGAGAACACCGACACTGATTTTTATCTTTGTTAGTACATTCTCACTAACATCTTAACCTTACCCTTGCAAAACACAGAATAAAAGCAATTGCGAGAGTAAACTAATAATCACTATTAGTAAACCAAAATGCTCACCTGAAAGCTAAAATCTCACCTGCCCTTCCCAGCTTATTTTCATGATTACTAAAACATTTATGATTTGGCTCTAGAAATTTAGCTTTAGCAGCCAAGTAAAAGGTATTTGGACATCTCTTAAGAAACTTGATTTTGTATAACAATTTTTTGATCAATTTTGCAGTTCATTCTGAATCTAGACTTGCTCAGCCTAATCAAGTTCCTGTACAACCAGAAGCTACACAGGTAAGAGTGATAAAAATATTTTTTCAGGTTTGGTTTTAATCAGTTCTTACAGGTTTCTTTCTTGGTTAGCTTATGAAAATCAGGTGTGAGTTTGATTGGTTGTGGATGTCTTCTGTTACAAATTCATTGGTGTGGATAACTGCCAGCCTTTATTTCCATGTTTACATTTATTTTTCCTTTGATGACTTGAAAATTTTTTAAATTCTTGTAATAATAGTTTATTATAATGAAGGAAGCTTTTTTATTTACAACTGAGTAGAATTTCAGAAGACATGTTTTAGACATAATTTTAAAATGTAGTGCAGATTTTGTTATCTTAGAAGTACTTGAGGGGGACTTTATAACTGGACTAGGGTTTATTTAACTTTGAGCTTTAAAAATACATGTATTTTTGTAATTGTTAAGTTTTATAGTCTGCAAATTCAAAGAGAGAAGGTAGTATTAATTTCTCCCTTCTTTAACAGGGATATCTATTTCTGAGACCTGTCTGTATTAGTGTTGGTTTATTTTTTAACAATTTTGTAAGCAGAAAGAAGCTTTGATTTCTTTACTTCTGTCTAGGTTCCTTTGGTTTCGTCCACAAGCGAGGGATACACAGCATCTCAACCTTTGTACCAGCCTTCTCATGCTACAGAGCAACGACCACAAAAGGAACCAATTGATCAGATTCAGGCAAGTACTTTTACAAGACTGTATAAACGTAATGAATTGGGCAGATGTACATCACCATTCATATAGTGACTCTTTTTGCACTTATTTTGCTTTCATGAAATGATTGAGTTTGTTAATATACTTAAGTTGGAATTTAATTTGCTGCTAAAGTACATCTGTTCACTTCTCCTAAAGTACATCTGTTCACTTTGTCTTTAGGCAACAATTTCTTTAAATACAGACCAGACAACAGCATCATCATCCCTTCCTGCTGCTTCTCAGCCCCAGGTGTTCCAGGCTGGGACAAGCAAACCGTTACATAGCAGTGGAATCAATGTAAATGCTGCTCCATTCCAATCCATGCAAACGGTAAACACATTAACTTAGGTAGCATTAAGTGCCTAGTGTGTACTATTAATCATGCCTAATTCTCAACAAAAAGTCTTTATTTAACTTTGCTTGAGTCTGCATCTACCTTAAGTATAGGATATATTTAATTGAACATAAACTCTTAATTTATTATCTTTTTTTTTTTGAGACAGGGTCTCGCTCTGTTAGGCTGGAGTGCAGTGACATCATCATAACTTACTGTAGCTTCCAACTCCTGGGCTTAAGCAATCCTGCCTCAGTCTCCCTAGTAGCTGGGACTAAAGGCACACAACCACCATGCTTGGCTAATTTTTCTGTTTTTTGTAGAGACAGAGTCTTGCTGTTGCTCAGGCTGTTCTCAAACTCTTGAGCTTCAGCAATCCTCTTACCTCGGGCTCCCAAAGTGCTAGGATTATTCAGGCATGAGCGACCACACCCAGCCTGATTTAACAAAATTTTAAACATACAGAAAAGTAGACTAATCTAACATCCATATAATCATTACCTAGATTTAACAGTTGTTGGCATGTTGCCCTATTTCCTTAATCCTCTATTTTATTGAAAGATTTCAGAATAGATTTCAGATGTTGTACTTCACTCTGGTTCTTCAGCATACATCTTTAAACTGGAGAAATGACGACTAAAATACTGTAATCTGTGGGACATAGCTAAATCAGTGCTCAGAGGGAAGTTCATAAGGTTAAATACTTAACTTTTGATTTTTCATATTTAAAATATTAACTTTTTGATTTGATATTTTAATATCAATAAAGATGAAAATTAAAATAAATGAAATATATTCAACTCAAAGTTAAGGTTTATAGAATAAATTATGTGATATTATATTAGGAGCTTATCTTTTAAAAAGATTTCTCATATGTAAAAGCATTTCCAAAGCAACTGATTGCATGTCTTCCTAGATTTTTTTTAATCCTCACTTCCATTTCACAGTATGTCCTTACACTCCCTTTTAAGTGCTGTATGCTGTCTTTCTCCACATGAGAGGTACTTTGAAGGATTTTTGTGTGTATGTGGTGTTTCTGTTTGAGAGCCTGTGGTATGTTTTTGTTTGAGGTAAAACCAGCATTGAAAGCTGCCATGTTAAAAGCAGGTAATAACAGGATGAACTAATCATTTATTTTATTCACTTACAGGTGTTCAATATGAATGCCCCGGTTCCTCCTGTTAATGAACCAGATACTTTAAAACAGCAGACTCAGTACCAGGCCAGTTATAACCAGAGCTTTTCTAGTCAACCTCACCAAGTAGAACAAACAGAGCTTCAGCAAGAACAGCTTCAAACAGGTAGGAAAATCATTGACCTTCCAGCACAGTTACTGACAGTGCTAGGATAGTTCAGACTTCAGAGTGGCAGTGTCCAGCGGTTTTTGTTTTAGTAGTAGAACATATGAAGTTTTTATTGCTGATCCTGAGTTAAATCGAGTCCATCCTTGTATATGGATTATGTGCAATTTTTGGAGGCCTTAATACCCATTTTCCTTTGATCATTGAGGCTTTTATATTATCCTTGTTTCAGTATGTAATTTTACCGGAATTAAACTTAACCAAATTATGATAAACATTTTTTTTTTATTATTGAGTCAGAGTCTCACTCTGTTGCCTGGGCTAGAGTGCCGTGACGTCCATAACAACCTCAAACTCCTGGGCTCAAGCGATCCTACTGCCTCAGCCTCCCGAGTAGCTGGGACTACAGGCATGCGCCACCATGCCCGGCTAATTTTTTCTATATATTTTTAGTTGGACAATTAATTTCTTTCTATTTTTAGTGGAGACGGGGGCTCACTCTTGCTTAGGCTGGTTTCCAACTCCTGACCTCCAGTGATCCTCCCTCTTCAGCCTCCCAGAGTGCTAGGATTACAGGCATGAGCCACCGCGCCTGGCCTATGATAAACTTTTAATTGCTAATTGATTGAAGCCCGGTAGCATGATACCTGGCATCAAGTCAGTTACACAGAGTTAAGAAGGAATTGGGAATTGGCATGGTTTGTATTGTGCTCATTAGTAAAACTTACACAAAAGTCTTATGGTGGCTGCATTTGGTGGACTGGGTTGAAACAAAATCCATTTTGGTAAGTAAGGTCATAATTTGGCTGGTTACCATACCTGTCACAATAATGATGTATGTAGAGATATTTTAGATTTCTTAAATTTATAAGACATGAAATGTCTTTTTTAGGTCTTTGGTTTAATTCCTAGGAATTTAATTGGAATCCTACAATAAACTAGCAAATCCTGCTAAAATCATAGGAGTTAATACTTTAATTTTATCAGACTGATTTTTTTAATGTGTTATTTTCCAATTATTCAATTTTTTGATACACCTCGATCAACATTATAGGTTTTCTAGTAGTAAATTCTTATATATCCTGTAGTATTCAGTATCACTAATTAGTACGAAGGTTGAATCAACCATAATCTGATATTTGTCAGTCATACTGTGCTTAGCTTCTGAATGATTACACTGGACTTTTTGCTCTCAGGCAGGATTCTTTAAGTACTTCATTGTTATGTACTCATAAGTTGGTTGTGGAATGGGTGTATTTGGAATCTTTAGACATTGTGCTGATAAACTTTTTTTGCCACTTTTTTCAGATAGTGTGGTGAAATTAAAAATAATTATTATATGTCTTTTGACTTGGTCAGTTTTGCCTTTTGTGCCATTTGTTTTGAAACTGTCTTGCTCTTGTATTCTACTTGACTTTCCTAATTGTGAGGCCCTTGAGCTAGATAACCTTTTGTCACCATTTCAAAATATGTATTAATTATAAAAATTAACTTTATAACATGTATAGATATTTTCAATTAAAAAACAAAATTGGCCCATACACCTTGCTTTTTTTATTAAAAATTTTTTTTTGCCAGACCTCTCTTTGGGTAAGACACTTTTCCTTTTTTAAACAGCTTCACTACAGCTCTAATCTAGGCAGCTATTGTTTCATGTTTGTACTATTGTTTCATGTTTGGACTCCTGTCTCCTTTGACTCTGTTCTCCTCCATACAATAGCCAGAGTGATCATTAAAAAATGTTAAATGAACTATTTTTCCTATTCGGAACTTTCCAGTGGCTTCCCAATACATTTAGAGAAGAAATCTAAAGTGCTTACTTAGCTTTTTAAGATACTGTATGATTTGGCCCCTGCCTTTATCCTGTTCTGTATCCTACCATTTTCTTCCTTACATTACCTATACCATTCATAAACAGCAAGTTCTATTCTCAGGAACTTTATACTTTCTTTCCTTTTTGCCTGAAACTATCTTCCACTGATAGTTGCATGGATTGCTTCTATTCTTTGAAAAAAAAAATCTGTGTATTTTTTTTTTATTTCAGCATATTATGGGGGTACAAATATTACGGTTATGTATATTGCCCATGCCCCCCTCCCCCCTCGAGGCAGAGCCTCAAGCGTGACCATCCCCCATACGTTGCACATCTTACTCATTATGTTTGTATATACCCATCCCCTCCTCCCCCCTCCCACCCGCCCAACACCCAAC
>CAUYPO010084060.1:0-29320 GCA_963574435.1 Cheirogaleus major | reverse complement strand
GACTACAGGCATGCGCCACCATGCCCGGCTAATTTTTTTCTATATGTATTTTTAGTTGGCCAATTAATTTCTTTCTATTTATAGTAGAGATGGGGTCTCACTCTTGCTCAGGCTGGTCTCGAACTCCTGAGCTCAAACGATCCGCCCACCTCGGCCTCCCAGAGTGCTAGGATTACAGGCGTGAGCCACCGCGCCCGGCCTGAATAGTCTTTTTAATTGCCTCTTAATCCTGTTTCTTCAATGTCATCTATTCTTTTACCTCTCTAAGGATATTAATGACAGTTTATTTAATGTCTTCTTCTGTTCCCTGCATTATCTTGTTTGCTCCTAGTTCCTTTTCCAGAACAGTCAGTTCTGCTTTGATATCACATATGCATTCCTAAAAATCACTGTGCTGTGCAAAATTGCTTAGTAAAAACACAGGAATTATGGGAGATGGGATTACAAGTACAACACAAAAACTTCTTCAATAACATTAAAAAAATGTAGGAACCTAATAAAAACAGCACTTACTAAATTGTTACAAAATACATAAATACTACAATAAATATGGCACTTATCTTGAAAAGACCTGAAGTTTGCTTGTGGAAGGTAGGCATCAGAGGGTTTCCACGTATGTGTTATTGTGAAGTGTTGGGAAAGTTATCTGAAATCAGAAGGAAAATTGTAATACCAGATATGGATGAGTGTGGCTCACAACACATGATGAACTGAGAAGTAGCTAGGAGCTGTTTGAGGTTTGTGCATTTTGTGTATTTTTACACAGCTTATGTGCAATTCACTTAGTGTTTCTTGCAGACAAAATTGTGCATAATGAAATGCAAAGTTTGCGTTATGCTGAAATTGTTTCCTTATATATTAATAGCAGTTACATTAGAATAAATTTGTGTTTTCAAGACAGTATTATAGCAGAACTGATTGTAATTGATTTTAGACTCTATCTTTCATGTAAGGAGCAATCCTTAAATGAATATTAATCTTTGGCTATCCTTTCAAGTTTAAAAGTGAGGTGCTAAAAAATGCTTATTAGGAGTTGTTGATTCACTGGGCCCCACCTTAAGGTAATGGGCTGTGACAGGCCCAGCTGTTTTGGGGGGATATTCCCTAAACATTATCTATTGGTCTTTCCTTGTTTTCCTCAGAGAGAAATACTATAGGTATTATTTCTGCTGCTTTTGATTGCTAGCGCTGGCCAGTGGAAATCTCTGTTTTTAGTGTTAGGCCTCACTTCTGTTTTCAGCTATTTGCCCAGTCCATATTCTCTCTGGTTCAGCTTCCTCGGGAATAAACCTTCTAGTTGTTACTGCAGTGGATGAGGGGCATTCTCAACTTTGCGAATTATTAAGGGGTTTCAAGATTTAAACTGCTCCTGATACCTCCTATTTTTAGCCCAATCCTGTACTCCTGCATTCAGGGGTAGCTGGTGTGTCTACTTTCTGAGAGCTTCTGGTAGTGACTTTCTCCATTGTTAGATTTCAGATTCTAAGCTCTGGTGAATCAGTTACCACTCATCCATCTTTCCATCTTCCAAACTTGTGTCAAATCTCCCTTCTCATGTTGTCTTTTTTACCATTATTTTTGTTCTTTTTTTTATTTCTTTATTCTCATTATGATGAAGTTTCAAGAGGAGCAGAGATAATTGCATGAGCTCAACCTGCCATGTTTAACTAGAAGTTGATCTATGTATTTTTAGTAGCATTTAGGAGGCTTTCAAAATTTATGCTAAATATAAATTTATATCATATTTCTTTAATTATGTGTCATATATTCAAGACTTAAAAATGTAGCTCATTTTTACTTCTCTGAACAAATTTTTTTCCAGTATGCCTTTGGATTCTGTCAAATGCTTTCTCCGTGTTTATCAAGATGGTTATTTTATTAATAGTATAAAGGAAAAGTACCATTTTATTAATATGATGGATTGCATTGATTTTTTTATGTTGAATTAATCTTGCATTCCTGGAATAAATCCCATATACTCATGGTATATAATCCTTTTTATGTTTGGGGGTTGCATCTATATTTATAAGGGATAGTGGCCTGTAGTTTGTTTCCTTGTGATATCTACCTCCCTTTTTAAAAGACTTCTTTCAAGTCATACTTATAGTAATCACATCTTCTCAATAATCTTGGTTGGATCAAGACTTGGCTATTACATCCTTCGCGTGGACATATCTTCTTTTAAAGTAAATTTTCTGTAATTAGTCTTCAAAGGTAATAAAATAATTTGTCTTATCTACTTTTAAAAATGTTTTTTTTCTTTATAACATTCATTCTTTTAAATTTGTTTCCTGCCCTCAGTTTCAACTTTGTCTGTCTATTTTAGACAACTTCTCATATTGCTATCATTTTGTGTTCCTATTCCCAGCTCTGTACCATTTCTCCTGGCTCAGATACCCTTTCACATTCTTGATTATTGTTAAGAATCCCTTCTTTCATCCCATTGTTTCAAAGATAATCCTTGAGTACTACTACTTAAAAACACCTTAGCCAAGAGATTGAGAAAAAGTACTGATACCACATTCTCAGTTACCTCTACAGATGAACATGTATTACTCATCTTTATTATCTAATTGTGGTTGGAGTATAAGAATGTCAGCATTGATATATCAGTGTTAATAGGTACACTTGATATTATGTGACAGAGGGCAAGGGGTTTTTTCTCTCTCTTTTTTTTTTTTTTTTTTTTTGGTTAACATAGGACCATGAATGAACACAAAAGTTTATTTTCTTTTGTTTTCTCTCTCTCTAGGTGGAGTATGTGTTTACAGATAAAACTGGTACACTGACAGAAAATGAAATGCAGTTTCGGGAATGCTCAATTAATGGCATGAAATACCAAGAAATCAATGGTAGACTTGTACCTGAAGGACCAACACCAGACTCTTCAGAAGGAGACTTAACTTATCTTAGTAGTTTATCCCATCTTAACAACTTATCCCACCTTACAAGTTCCTCTTTTAGAACCAGCCCTGAAAATGAAACTGAACTAGTAAGCAATTTTTAAATTAATAAATAAGGGTTTCACATGAAATAATTCTCTTCTGTAGTTGATGGGTTGTATGAAAAAAAAAAGTTTTAAGTGTCAACAGAGCAAGGAATATGTATTTCAAATGTATATCTTTGACTCAAGGCTACAAAATATCCTAAGAATTTATAGTTACAGCCCAATTTAACTTGTTATTTAATGGGTGTCTGCCTTAGCTCTCTGAGCATATAAATGGAACTGAGTTAAGAAAAGCCCTACTGCCTTGAAGTAAAGAAGACTTTATTAAAAAATAAAGCTTAAATATACTTAATATTTTTTGAGACCTCACAACTTTCATAAAAGCATATTCCTATTTATTTGCAATTTGGTTATGCCTCCTAAAAGATGCTCATATGTTGAATGGTCCTAAGCAAATGTGACATTTTACTTTTTAAACTCAAAAGCAACCAGCTATTATTCAGGGAATCAAGATTGTACCACTCTTGCTGATTTCCTAAGTGAGATTTCAAAATGGTATTTTTATCATGAATATTAATTGTGTTCCTACAGATTAAAGAACATGATCTCTTCTTTAAAGCAGTCAGTCTCTGTCACACTGTACAGATTAGCAATGTTCAGAGTGAATGCATTGGTGATGGTCCCTGGCAATCCAACCTGGCACCCTCCCAGTTGGAGTACTATGCATCTTCACCAGATGAAAAAGCCCTAGTAGAAGCTGCTGCGAGGTAATTTAGCCTAATTTCCAAATCTTCAGAAAATACCCTTTAAATAAATGTTAGAATATTAGAGAATCATCATTTAAAGTTTTCAAACGTAAATTCATCATCTTAAGTTGTCAAAATTCATATAAACACATAAAAATAGAAGTGTATTTTAAATTAAATTTTAAATGAAAATTTGAAGTATATCACTAATTTTGTTACCAAACTTGCATTGAGTCATATTTTTTAAGATCTCTTTACAAATCTGATTACTATGAAATCTGTGTAATGTAATTTGTGAGTAATATTTGTGTTTATATTATACTGAACCTGCTCTGATCTTTCAAGTTCTTAAAAGTAATGATATATTTTTCAAAGGCAATACTTTTAAATACATTTTGAACTTTTATTTTAAATGTTTTTTCTCAAGCTAAACTATAATGACATTGTGAAATATGAAATATCATTTCTTAATTCTTACCTTTCTTTGTCCTTTTACTCCCTAGGATTGGCATTGTGTTTATTGGCAATTCTGAAGAAACTATGGAAATTAAAACACTTGGAAAACTGGAACGGTAATTTTTTTTCATATATTCTAAAGTTCTCTATATCATAAGTATATAGTATCAAATAGAGATCAGTAAACTATAGCCCATGAGCGAAGCTAAAGTGCAGTGACATTAATTATAGCTCACTACAACCTCCAACTCCTGGCTCAAGTAATCCTCTTTCTACAGCCTCCTGAGTAGCTAGGAATACAGGTATGCACCACCACACGTTGCTAATTTTTAAATTTTTTTGTAGAGATGTGGTCTCACTATGTTGCCTATGCTGGTCTCAAACTCCATGGCTTAAGCAGTCCTCCTGCCTCTGCCTCCCAACATGCTGGGATTACAGGTGTGTCACTGCACCTAGCCATATTGTAGTTTTAAATGATTGTTTTTTTTTTTTTAATTAAAGAATATGCAACAGAGACCATATATGGCCTGCAAAGCCTGAAATATTAATATCCAGCTCATCACAGAAAAAGTTTACTGATCTCTGTTATAGAATGATCCCAATATTACCTTTTATCTTATCACAGTTATAACAATATTCTACTCTGAATCTTGTATTTGTATTTTAGCAAACTGGTTCTTGAATTTACTTATATGTTTATTTTTAGACATTCGTAGGGTAATGGGTTTCGTAAGTTTCTACTCACTGAATAAAAAAAAAAACTTTCCTTGTATTTCCTATGATTTTATTTTTCAAACATTAAGGATAGCTGTCTATTTTCAATATATTTCCACTTTTTGATAAATGAATTAGTCTACACTTATTATGCTTAAACCATTCAGGTATTATCAATTCTGATTATATCTCAACTCAAACTGTGCTTTTCCATACTAAATACGGTCCATTCTTTGACTACTTTTATGTAGAAGCCTGTCTAGCTCATTTTATCAACTTATAAAAGCAGTCATTCAACTCATTATTTTCCTTTCAGATGTGCAAAAGCATTTCATATGTACATCATTGTGTAAGATTCATCTGGAAGAGTTTTTTTTTTTCTGAGACAGAGTCTTACTCTGTTGCCGGGCTAGAGTGCCGTGGCATCAGCCTAGCTCACAGCAACCTCAAACTCCTGGGCTCAAGCGATCTTCCTGCCTCAGCCTCCCAAGTAGCTGGGACTACAGGCATGCGCCACCATGCCCAGCTAATTTTTTCTATATATTTTTAGTTGTCCAATTAATTTCTTTCTATTTTTAGTAGAGACGAGGTCTCGCTCTTACGCAGACGGGTCTCGAACTCCTGACCTTGAGCAATCCTCCCACCTCGGCCTCCCAGAGTGCTAGGATTACAGGAGTAAGCCACTGCGCCCGGCCAATCTGGAAGACTTTTTAAGCCACACCTTGCCTGTCCACACAAATTCTTTCACAGCTCCCTAGAAAGGCTTTTGTCACTCCCCTCCCCTAAACACGCATGTGTGCGCGCGCGCACACACACACACACACACCCCAGGTTCAGAATCACTACTGTAATGACCCTATGATACTAATGTGAATATGTTGTATTTGTCAGATTTATTAGGACCAAAAAAAAGGAGTTGAAAATCAATCACCCTTTTTAGTCAGAAAAACATGAAGCTGGGAAGAAGATCTCGATTCTAGGTCTTGCTCTGCCATTCACAAACTTATTTGACTTTAGGCAAATTACTTAATCTTTCTGAATTTAATAGTCCTCATCTATAAAAATGAGTTAAGACCTATTTACTTGAATTCTCATGAGTATTAAATGACATAAGGTATATAAAACACATGGCATTTGCTAAGTACTCAATGTCAGTTCTTTCTATTTCTGTCCTGTTTTGTTATTAATAATTCACAGCCCATCATCATGAAAATGTAGTTGAGATTAATTTCTTATTCTAAGTTAGCTATTTTATCTTTTATAGGGATTCTTTCCATATATTTGCTTAATGTTATTCAAAAAAGTAAAGTTTTTGTCTTTCTTATTTTCTTTTCTTTAGATACAAACTGCTTCATATTCTGGAATTTGATTCAGATCGTAGGAGAATGAGTGTAATTGTTCAGGCACCTTCAGGTAACCAGTCTAAACTTTCATTAATTTTTATTTACCTAATATTAAGAGCCTAATAACTCATTTTTTCTTTTTAGGTGAGAAGTTTTTATTTGCTAAAGGAGCTGAATCATCAATTCTTCCTAAATGTATAGGTGGAGAAATAGAAAAAACCCGAATTCATGTAGATGAATTCGCTTTGGTGAGTGCAAATTTCTATGATTTAAAAAACTCTAAAAAATATATTTATCAAAGATTTTGTAATTCATTTTTTAATAATTTACCAAAAATTATGGAAATTCTCAGTTCTGTTACATTATTTGTTGGCTCTACATTCTTTCTGTAAAAACCAACTTTTAACTTCCTAAAGTATAAGTCTTCTCTTCAAAACTATTATAGTTATGGCACTTCTGGTTGCAAGCACCACTCAAATTGCACTACTACAAAAAGGTGTTTATAAAAAAAATGTAGGGGAATTCTAATGATATGGAGAAACTGGAACTCTCATTCATACCTTGCTAGTCGGATTATAAATGGCACAACCACTTTGAAAAACTGTTTGGCAGTTCCTCAGAAGGTAAACATAGAGTTTACTATATGACCCAGCAATTCCACTCCTAGGTATACACGAAGAGAATTGAAAACATGTGTCCACACAAAAACTTGTACGTGATGTTCATAAGCAGCATTATTTCTAATAGCCATAAAATGGGAAAACCCTAATGGTAACTGATGAACAGATAGGCACAATGTGGTTTATCCATATAATGGGATATTATTTGGCTATTAAAAGTAATGAAGTACTGATATATGCTACAACATGGATGGATCTTGAAAAGATTATGCTGAGTGAAAGAAGCCAGTCACAAAAGACCACATATTGCATTTATATGAAATATCCAGAATAGGCAGATTCATAGAGAAAGCAGGTTAGTGGTTGGCAGGGGCTAGAGGAAGCAGAGAAGGGGGATGTTTACTAATGGTTATGGAATTCCTTGTCAGTAATGAAATATTCTAGAATTATGTAGTGATCATGATTGTACAGCTCTGTGAATATGCCAAAAACCGCTGATTTGTACTCTCTAAAGGGGTGAATGTTGGGATATGTGAATTATATCTCTCTTATTTAGAATATGAAAAAATATAGGAGAATCTTACAAAAATAAAGAACCACAATTCATGTGATAGCAAAATTATTAAGCAGCTCTCTCTCTCTTAGTCTTAAGAGAGAGTCTTAGAACCTCATAAGCTCTCCTTTTTATATTTCTGTAAATTTATGCTCCGTACTTATCCCTGCTCACCTGTCTCCTGTACTAGTTTATGATTTCTTTTTTTTTTTTTTTTTTTGAGACAGAGTCTCACTCTGTTGCCCTGGCTAGAGTGCCGTGGCGTCAGCCTAGCTCACAACAACCTCAAACTCCTAGGCTCAAGCGATCCTCCTGCCTCAGCCTCCTGAGTAGCTGGGACTACAGGCATGTGCCACCATGCCCGGCTAATTTTTTCTATATATTTTTAGTTGTCCAATTAATTTCTTTCTGTTTTTAGTAGAGATGGAGTCTCGCTCTTGCTCAGGCTGGTTTCGAACTCCTAACCTTGAGCTATCCATCCATCTTGGCCTCCCAGAGTGCTAGGATTACAGGGGTGAGCCACCGTGCCTGGCCTATGATTTCATTTTTCCCATTATGGGTTTCCTAATTGTTTATGATCTAGTCCTCTACCACATTGTAACATCCATAAGAACAAAGACATTATTCTACCTTACCACCATTTTAATATCCAGAACAATGCTGGCAAATAGCTGGTGCTCAGTAATTACTTGTTGTAGGATGAATTCATTCATATATAAATAATTGATGGTCCCTTAACTGTTATTTAAGAGAAATATTTATGAGTCCTTTATAAACCAAGGAATGCCAATATTTAGAAATATGCCAAGTAGTGTCATATAGCATTTTAAAATCTTTTTCCAAGTTCTGTTATTAGACCGTTTAATATGAGTTTTTCTGAGGAAAATGTATAAAAAGAAAAGGAACTTTTATAAATCTTAGAATTTAGATATAAACTTTCAGAGATTAATGCCATAAGAATACTTTGAGCTCCATAGATTCAGATAATCAATTCTGATTCCAGTTTACTATTGAAGATTTAATGATATTTAAAATCATTCATTTGTTAAATCTAGAAAGTACTGTTTGTTTGATAATGCCTATTTTATAGACTTCTTTATTTGAATGGCAGATTTTGTCATACAATGAATTCTCAGGAAATTATGTTCTCTTTTGCTTTAAAAAAGCCTTACAAAATAGGTCAAAGTGGATTTGCAAATTAAAACAGGAGGGTAGAACCTGGGGCTGTCTCTTAACAATCCTAAAGGTATCCCTATAGGACTTTCTGGCTATCCATGTAATACAGTTTTAAAACCACAAATAAGATAGTCTTTATGATCCTTTCTAGGCTCTAATATTCTACAATTCAATGACCTTAATTATTTTTAAGAACTCATCAGAAATTGAAAATGCTGTGATAATGTGTCCCATAACTCAGATCACTAGGGCTTTGTGACATTTCATTTATTTCCTATCACTAAATGATAGTACTTTTTAAGTGATTTGTAATTAATTTTTGGTAATGGGTCCTCAGTTTATTTCAGTGAGTTCTTGATTTTCTGTTAGTCATTTGTGTTCAATTTTTTCTTTTTTTTCTATTTCCTTTTTTTGTCTTAGAAAGGGCTAAGAACTCTGTGTATAGCCTATAGACAGTTTACATCTAAAGAGTATGAGGCAATAGATAGACGCCTATTTGAAGCCAGGACTGCCTTGCAGCAGCGGGAAGAAAAGTTGGCAGACACCTTCCAGTTCATAGAGAAAGACCTGATATTACTTGGAGCTACAGCAGTGGAAGACAGGTAAGCATCAGATAAGTAAGTGGTATCATTTTTCTCTCTTAAGAATTTTTCTAACCAAGTGTTTCTAATATGTGACATAAATTCTACTTATTAACATCCCATAACATAATATATTTAAAGTCAAAATAGAGAATTAAAACCTTAATTTTTCCCAGTCAATCTATATAAATTTTGTTCTAGCTAGAGATCTGAAATAGATGGAAAAAACCAGCTATCTGTAGTTTTCCCCATAAGTTTGGATTTTTAGAATACTCCTCAGTGGCCATGCAAAGACTTTAAACAACTGCTTAATTCTCCAGCTTCACCTCCCACCACTGTCCCCTTCTACTTTATGTTTCAGTAATACCAAACTGTAGTTTTCCTTTGCACACCAACCGTAGTTAAAACTATTATTCTATTTTGTGCCTTTGTTCCTTGGGAAGGCTGTGCCTTCTGCCTGGATGATTCTTCCCTTCCCTATCCATCTGTGAATACCTGTTCATAAAGTATAGCTCAAATATTAGCCCCACTCCAATAAGACTTCCTGGCATCTAACAGGATTAAAAATTCTCTTCTTTGTGAAGTCTCATTGTAGGTAGTTTTATTGTAGTCCTTGTGGCACTATATTAAAATCATATATTTAAAAACTTTCTTCTCTGTTAGCTTGTGAATTCCTTGAAGTCCTTTTATTCTTCGTGTTTGCTTCCCAGCACCTCTACACCATAGACATAAGGGTGTATGCATGTTTGTTTAATTTAGGCTTTCATTTACTTTTCAATTGTCCTCATGAGATTTCTGAGGCTCACCTGAAGTTATGTAGTCCTTTATTTTTCATAGTCTGATTTTTTTTAATTATATGAGTGATTTGAGAGATTTTCTTAACAAAACAAAAAGAGAAAACTCTTCTTTTTCTTCTTCCTTTTTTTTGAGGCAAAGTCTTGCTCTGTCACCCAGGTTGGCATGTAGTGGCACAGTCATAGCTCACTGAACCCTTGAACCCCTGGCCTTAAGCAATCCTCCAGCCTCAGTCTCCTGAGTAGCTAGGACCACAGGCACATACCGCTAGTCCCAGCTAATTTTTTAATTTTTTGTAGATACAAGGGTCTCACTGTGTTGCCTAGGCTGATCTCAAACTTCTGGCCTCAAGTAGTCCTCCCTCCTTGGCCTCTCAAAGTTCTGGGTTTATACGGGTGAGCCACTGCTCCCAGCTGAAAAATCATCTTCTGATTTGAAATGACTTCCCAATAAAATAGGAGTTTATGAAGACCACATAGTTTGGTCCTATAAAAATCAACTTTGAAGATATACTCTTAAAATAGAAAGTTGTAGATTTTAGTTAGTTGATTTTTTGTTAACCAGATGATCACTAATCTGTTTATTCTTGTTTCTTTCCTAATGGGAGAAAATTTCATTTATATTTCTATATACACATTACTAAGTCAAGGATTTTAAAATTTACCTTTTATATGCTATGTGGTTTATACTTAACATACAGTCAGAAAAGTATTCTCTTTTTTAAAAAGTTATTTATTTATGTATATATGTATGTATGTATGTATGAATGAATGAATAAATGAATGAGAGAGACAGGGTATTACTCTGTCGCCCAGGCTGGAGTGCAGTGTTGTCATCATAGCTCACTATAACATTAAACTGCAGGACTCAAGCAATCCTCCCATCTCACCCCTCCTAGTAGCTGGGACTACAGACACACACCATCATGCACAGCAGAAAAGTATTCTCTACTATTAATTTGTTTCTTTTATTTTCAGACTACAAGACAAAGTTCGAGAAACTATTGAAGCATTGAGAATGGCTGGTATCAAAGTATGGGTACTTACTGGAGATAAACATGAAACAGCTGTTAGTGTGAGTTTATCATGTGGACACTTTCATAGAACCATGAACATCCTTGAACTTACAAACCAGAAATCAGACAACGAATGTGCTGAACAGTTGAGGCAGCTTTCCAGAAGGTAAGAATATAGATATCTGTATCATGCAGTCATGGGATCAACAAACTATGCCCCATGGGTCAGATATGGCCTACTACCTATTTTTTTACAGCCTATAAGCTAAAAGTAGTTTTTATATTTTTTCATGGATGAAAAGGAATCCAAAGAATATTTTATGAAGCAAAAAGTATGGGATATTGAAATTTCAATGTCTATAAAGTTTGATTGGAACACAACCACATTCATTTTACGTATTGCCAACAACTGCTTTTATATGTCAACACCAGGGCCAGGCATGGTGGCTCACACCTGTAATCCTAGCACTGTGGGAGGCCAAGGCAGGTGGATTGTTTGAGCTCAGAAGTTCAAGAGCAGCCTGAGCAAAGTGAGACCAGAGTGAGACCCTGTCTCTACTAAAAATAATAATAGTAAAAAAAAAAGGTATTAGGTGGACAACTAAAATAAAAAATTAGCCAGGCATGGTGGCGCATGCCTGTATTCCCAGCTACTTGTGAGGGTGAGGCAGGAGGATTGCTTGAGCCCAGGAGTTTGAGGTTGCTGTGAGCTAGACTGATGCCATGGCACTCTAGCCTGGGCAATAGAGTGAGACTGTCTCAAAAAAAAAAAATCGGTATATCAGCACCAGAGTTGAGTAGTTGCAACAGAGACCTTATGACGTATTCTCTCATCACTTCACACTGCTACTTGAAACACTACAAATCACAGTGACACAGTTATAACTTGATAGTGTTTTAAGTGCCATGCGTAATACCGTATCATGATATTTTACTATTTTTATTGTCAGTATATAGCTATCATGTCAAACAAGAAAAGATAATTGGACTTTTAATATCACACTTTTAAGGCATGATGGAGTGGGGATTATTTTATTATGGAATTACATGGCAAAGCATTATGTTTATTATGCAGTAATATTTTAGCTGTGCTACCGTGTTTCCCCGAAAATAAGACCTACCCATAAAATAAGCCCTAGCAGGATTTCTAAGCATTTGCGCAATATAAGCCCTACCCCAAAAATAAGACCTAGTGATGGGCGTAGCTACGCAGCATATCTGCACAACCCATGCATTTCATCGCAGAGTGGTAAAGAAGATGAGCAGCCCTTATGAGCAGCCCTTCTCATCTGCTCCATGAGAGCTCTATTACTCGACATGAGAGATTGGGGCTAATGGTTCTAAAGGAAATAGAGTCGCAAGAAATTCAGGATGGTATTTGGGGTTTGGAGAGTTATGATGATGTTCCAGAAGAAGATGACTTAACTATATTTGAATAAATATAGATTGTTGTACCATACTTAAAAAAAAATAACACATCTCCTGAAAATAAGCCCTTGGGTGTCTTCTTGAGGAAAAATAAATATAAGACCCAGTCTTATTTTCGGGGAAACACAGCACCTGTTTGAAAAGACGTTTTCAAAGATGAATTATGAATCTCATTACATATAGTTCTATTGTATTGAAATGTAAAATCTCATTACAGATAGGCATTATCAGATGGACATTTATAATTAATTTTGTTTTTTTGTTTTTTTGGGGTTTTTTTTGAGGCAGAGTCTTACTTTGTTGCCTGGGCTAGAGTGCCATGGCATCAGCTTAGCTCACAGCAACCTCAAACTCCTGGGCTCAAGCAATCCTTCTGCCTCAGCCTTCCGAGTAGCTGGGACTACAGGCACGTGCCACCATGCCCGGCTAATTTTTTCTATATATTTTTAGTTGGCCAATTAATTTCTTTCTATTTTTTAGTAGAGACGGGGTCTCGCTCTTGTTGAGGCTGGTTTTGAACTCCTGACCTCGAGCGATCCGCCCGCCTCGGCCTCCCAGAGTGCTAGGATTACAGGCGTGAGCCACCGCGCCCGGCCTATAATTAATTTTGATGGTAGGGAGCATTAACTTTGAACTCCAATTAAGCAGAATATTATGTCCCTCCCCCAAGAAAAGATTCTCATTCTTATTATATATTATTCTCTATTTAAGAAATTCTCAATTATTAACTACATTTTTAACTTAGTCAATAAAAATTTTGGTGAAATTCCTTTTGTCTCTCATTATATAAGCACTTGTATAACATCCTTAATTTTGTCTCTTGGCCCACAAAGTTTAAAAATGAAATGTTTACTCTGGCCCTTTACAAAAAATATTTGCCAACCTCTGAGCTAGTTTGCGTGATCAAACTGTGATATTAATCTGCATTTTACTGTTCAAAGATTATTTTATAAGAATTTATACTCTTTTCTGTCTTTTTTGTAAATCATTTTTATAGGCAGATCAAATTTATACCCCATATGGAGGCACATGGTGCCTCCATTTAACACAGTCTAATTTTTCACAATAAATTAAGAAAGTCTTCATTGTGAGAATCAGGGCTGCTTGCATGTAGGCATATTAGGTCTCCTACAGGTTCCTGTCATTTGCAGTCTTGTGATACTAACCCAGAAAAACAAACACAAAAAGATAACATCATGGTTGTTAATATACATTCAAGGCTTTATTTATATTTGTTGTGCAGGCATTGATGTGTTACTAACCTCTGGATTTCATCTAAGAAAAGCTTATTTAAGAGATGTTTTAAAAGGACAGTACAACTGTCAGAAGGATATTTGCTTGAATGCAAAAAAGGTTATCTAGGTATTAATAATTACAGTTTGAGAGTAGTAACAACACCATTGTGGATGCTTAAACATTTAAATACCATAATGTCAAGGAGAACTTCCTAAAATGTAGAAATTAACTGCTTAGAGCCATTTACCTTATATATGCCGTTATATATTTTTTCTGATTATAAAAGTAATAAATGTCTACTTGAAAAATACTGAAAATTATAAAGATATAGTGGTTAATGCCATAATGTAATCATCTAAAGATATTTATATTTTAGCATATTTTCTTTTAGTCTTCTATATATATGGTTTTAATGAATATGTTATGATCATTAGTATTGTTCATCCTTTTTTGTACAAAAGTTTATTATAAATTGATTCTATACCCTTAAAGTGAATTTTAGACTTTGTGTCTTAGTCCATTTGTGCTGCTATAACAAAATACCTGAGACTGGGTAATTTATAAAGAACAGAAATTTATTTCTCGCAGTTTCAGAGGCTGAGAAGGCCAAGATCAAGGTGCCAGAAGATTGTATAGTGGGGGCTGCTCCCTGCTTCTGAGACAGTGCCTTGTTGCTGCATCCTCCTAAGGGAAGAGTTGCTGTGTCGTATCAGAGGGAAGGGACTAAAGCCAAGAGGGGCAAAGTCTCTCTGAAGTCTCTTATATCAGGGTGTTAATACATTCATGAAAGCATATCTCATATTATGACTTAATCACTTCCCAAAAGGCCCCCACCTCTTAATACCACCACAGTGGAAATTGTTTCAGCGTGAATTTTGGAGGGAACAGCACATTCAAAGCATAGCACTTGCTATGTGAAATTTATATTATATTGTAGGGATATATCTTTTTGATGGAAAAAATCTGAAATAATTGTGTAAGTCAATAGACTTTTCATTTACAGACTGGCAAATAGTATCTATTCTAAAAATCTTGTGTAAAACAAAGAATTTCATACCTTTGAAAGCTTTAGTTTATGTATCCATTCCTTCACAAACATATATCATCTCCTATCTACGCATTTGGAACACAAAGTCATAGGTGTGTTGTTTATGCCCCAAATGCTTACAGTTGTAGGAAAAACAGGGAAGTAAATATTTTGTCATAGACCTGTCACAACTGAACTGTAACTGAGGCAAGAACAGAAGCTGTAGGACAGAAGAGAGAAGCTTAGCCTAGACCAGGTGTATTAAGGAGAGCTCTGGAAAACAAGTGACTGTTTTGCCTCCTGAGAGATAAAATGTTAACTGGACGGAGAGTGACACCAAGAAGAAAAGGGAACAGTGTGTGCAAATTCCCAGAATTGGGAGAGAGACTTAATTGAAGAATTGACAGTAAAGTGTGGCCAGAGAATGGGGTAGGTCGAAGAGACTGTGGGAAGAGATTATGAGACAGGAGGCTACAGAGTTGAGCAGAGGCTACCTACTGTATGCAAGAAATGTAGGTGCTTTTCCATATTTCTTAAATATTCCACAGGCTGGTATAGTGGCTCACACCTATAATCCCTGCACTTTGAGAGGCTGAGATGGGAAGATCGCTTGAGCTCAGGAGTTTGAAAATAGCCTGGGCAATATAGCAAGACTCCATCTCTACAAAAATAAAAAAATTAGCCAGACATGGTGGCACTTGCCTATAGCCCAGGCTACTCAGAAGGCTGAGGCAGGAAGATTGCTTCAGCCCAAGAGTTGGAGGTTGCAGTGATCTATAATCATACCGCTTTCCTCCAGCCTGAGTAACAGAACGAGATCCTGTCTTAATATATATATAATCCCATGAATTGTGAGATCATAATATGATGATTTATGAAGCCTGTCCAGAGGAAAACCTAATTTAATGTGCCTTAGGAAGATTCCCTAAGAAAACGGATCCTGTCCCACTCTTGGCTGCTATCACTGCTGAGGCATGTTGCCCAGGCAATGCTTAGGACAGGCTGAAGGACATTGAAGGCACCACAGGTTGCTAAAGTTTAGCCAATGGGGAAGAAAAACAGTCAGTGTAGGTATTGGTTTCAGATACTGGAGGTTTAATAAAGGAGAGAAGAATAAATTTTTAAAAATGTTATGATGTTTAGTGAATTGCTTGCCACTTATTAGTTAAGTGCAACACAATAGTGATTAGGCATACTATGAAAGACATCATTTTAACTTATGAAAAGATTTTTCTATTATAAGACTAAAATCTATAAATATATGTTTAGCTTTTATAGCTTGTTGGTCATTCAATAGTCTTCTCACTTCTTATTTGAAAATGGAGGGATATTTCTCAGTAGCAGTGTGCTACGCTGTGAACCTGTACTACTTTCCTTGTGGTGTAGATAGTACAGTGCTGCCCTGAGTGCTGATTTTCAATAACATAAAGGAGCTTGCCCCCAAATATAAATGTATGTACTGCTTTCTTCATCAAAAAGTCTTATTACCAATGGGGGATTGAGGGAAAAAACAGTTGAATAAAATAATGTGTTTGGTGATATAGTTGATTTATACACTAGTGCAAGCTCCTTGTCTCTTCCTGGCAACAAATAGTTTGCCCAGCTGCCAGTAGTCACACTGTACTTTGAGTAGCACTTGTGTAGCATAGGCCCACAAGTAAGGTGTTATCCATGTTCCATAGTAGTAATATCTGGTGTTACAATCCATCATAGAGGTTAATATATCAAAAGATAGTACTGATTCCTTCATATTTTTCCTTCCTCTTTACACATGTGGTGAATCTAGCTCATGGATTTTCCTGAACATTCTTGATTTCATTTAATTTTTTAAAATTAGTAGCATTTGCTAAATGTTTAATAATGTTTCAGTTTTTGTAAGACTTTTCATGCTCACAGTTTGGGAGAATATCCTCAGATTATGTGTTATAATTCACATTTTAGTTACTGTACGTATCAGTTCATTGTAATATTGAATATAATCTGTTCAGTCTGTATCAGTGACTCTCAGTTCTGTTTAATCGTAACCTTCAGGTAATACAATTGAGTTTTTTCCTAACTTATCCGTCTTGTAACAGTAAGGTCTGTGGGTGAACAATCCATCTTTCGATAAGAATCTTTTGTTCAATATTAATATAAATATGGCTTCAAAGTATCTTACAGAGGATATAATTATTTTCTCTTTTAGAATTACAGAGGATCATGTGATTCAGCATGGGCTGGTAGTGGATGGGACCAGCCTATCTCTTGCACTCAGGGAGCATGAAAAACTATTTATGGAAGTTTGTAGAAATTGTTCAGCTGTATTATGCTGTCGTATGGCACCACTGCAGAAAGCAAAAGTATGTATGTTATAAAAAGCTTGATAAAGATACTTAGATCTAAAAATGTTCTTTTAGGTTAATACCTTACATAGTTCCATTTTACTAGAAATCAGTCACTTATCATAAAATATGAATTTTAACCAAATATTAGACTTTTGAAATTCTCGCAGTGAACATTAAAGATTCAACTATTTATAATAACATAGAAAGTCTGTGATGGGTAGCAGATTTGTGTTCTTGTTGAAATACAAATTTAAACTGTGATAACTATTGTTACACAAGTTAGTTACTTAGCTAGTGAAAGAGCCTAGAAAATTTCAATTCATCTGTACTTTCAGATGGTTCTGTTGATCTCTGCTTATTCTTGTATGCTTATGAAGTAGTAATTCTTTGTTAAAGTGGTTATAAAGTGATAAATAGAGCTTTAGTAAAAAGTTGAAAAGCTACTTGTAATGTGAAGCTATTGTATATATAGGAAATACTAATTTTCAGCTACCTATGATTCAATTGAAAGCCTGTACAAACATTTTTATAATTCCAAATTGGGAATTTGAGGTCTTAGATTGTCTTTTTCACAGATCCTTTGCAATGCATGTCTATATATTGATTGTTTCATATATAGGCCTAATAAACTTCCAGTTTTTTTGACTACATAGAATTTTGCTACAGTGCCAATATAATAACTAATGTACTCCAGTCTTTGGAGACTAAAACTGCCAAACAGAGTTAATGCCTACATTCTTTATAAAAAGAACATTCAAGAATTCCAAAGAAACTTTTCTTTTGATTTCATTGAATTTAATCTTGATTGCTTATTTAAAAATTTTTAAATTTTATCACAGGAGAAAACAATTGTCTTTCCTCTTAATATTAAGTGAAAAAAATAATTTTTTGAGAAAGAAAATTTTGCCTAACAGTTCAATTAAATGTAGTTACTTTTTTATATATTAAGTTATCAAGGTTTTTAAATATTTAAGCTATATTTAAAAGATTCTTGCTTCTCATCATAAAATCGAAAGATAATTCTCTGTTGTGACATTTCTGAAAGACACTCCTAAAATCTTAATGGAGATATCCCTCAAAAAAATGAACACCAGTGCATATTGTCTAATATAAAATTCAGTCTATTTTTCATTACTCTACTGTTCTTACTATAGTCATTTGAGATAAATGACTTTATGTAAATATAAGAAAGTTAAAATTTTATCACAAAGAATTAATTCGTTGTATGTCTTTCAGGTAATAAGACTGATAAAAATCTCACCTGAGAAACCCATAACATTGGCTGTTGGTGATGGTGCTAATGATGTAAGCATGATACAGGAAGCACATGTTGGCATAGGTAATTGATTTTTTTTCTAAACTTTTAAAGTTGATATAATTATTTGGTGATTTTGAATTTTCTTTTTGTAGATTAAATTACATTATCAAATATGTGAATGAAAACTAAATGCAACATGGTTATGTATCACAGTGTATCCCCATCAGAAACCTATTGTAATTAAGTATACTATATCATATTTTATTTTTTATTTTTATTATATGTTATGGCATATTAGACAGTATATTTTAGTTCCAAATTTTAAAGGAAATAAATACATTAGTGAATTTTATCTTTGCCAGTTCTCCATAATACAAGTAACTTTATTTTTACATGCCATTTTGTACCTTTTAAACTATTTTCACACATTTTAAAGATAATTTTAGAGACAAGAAATTGCCCTAAGCTGTAATAAAATATAAAATTTCAAATAGTTTTCTGATTTTAATAACTTTTATTCTAATTTCTTTTCTTTTTGCCTAAAACTATTATTGGATTCAGACTACTATTATTTAATTATATTTAATTTATTAATCCTTTCCTATTTTAACCATATTCTGTCTTGTCTTCCTCTATAATTTTATTTTACAAATACACAGCAAAAGAGAAAAAGTATAGGCATGGATTTTTTTTTGTTTTGTTTTGTTTTGTTTTGTTTTTTTGAGTCAGAGTCTCACTCTGTTGCCCGGGCTAGAGTGCCATGGCGTCAGCCTAGCTCACAGCAACCTCAAACTCCTGGGCTCAAGTGATCCTACTGCCTCAGCCTCCCAAGTAGCTGGGACTACAGGCATGCGCCACCATGCCCAGCTAATTTTTTCTATATATTTTTAGTTAGCCTATTAATTTGTTTCTATTTTTAGTAGAGACGGGGTCTCACTCTTGCTCAGGCTGGTTTCGAACTCCTGACCTTGAGCTATCCACCCATTTTAGCCTCCCAGAGTGCTAGGATTACAGGTGTGAGCCACCGTGCCCGGCCGGCATGGGTTTTTTAAATTGATGAATAAAACTTGAAAGTTAAAAGAAAGGCTAGTCTCTGTTCTGGAACAGTCTCTACAGTGTTCTGCAATGGGTAGTTATCAGGTCAGTGACTAGAATAGATTCAAGAATCTGGAAGGTTTTAGTATATAACAAAGAGATGTTTCACATAAATACAAACTGTTCAGTAAAAAATATTGATAAAATTGGTTAGTTATTAATATTTGGGAAAAAGAGAAGTTGGGTCCTTTTCCATTACTTAAGTAAAACAAATTCCAGATGGATTAGAATGTAAATCATTTTTAAAGACCATAGAAAGTATAGAAGAAATTTTAATGAATAATCTTATTTGAGATGTGGAGGGGTCTTTTAAGCACAATACCAAAGAAAGGAGGCCGGGCGCGGTGGCTCACGCCTGTAATCCTAGCACTCTGGGAGGCAGGCGGATCACTCAAGGTAAGGAGTTCGAAACCACCCTGAGCAAGAGCGAGACCCCGTCTCTACTAAAAATAGAAAGAAATTAATTGGCAAACTAAAAATATATATAGAAAACATTAGCCGGGCATGGTGGCGCATATCTGTAGTCCCAGCTACTAGGGAGGCTGAGGCAGGAGGATCGCTTGAGCCTAGGAGTTTGAGGTTGCTGTGAGCTAGGCTGACGCCATGGCACCCTAGCCGGGGCAACAGAGTGAGACTCTGTCTCAAAAAAAAAAAATGAAGAAACTATAGTTAACTATAGGAAAAAGATCATACAATAGTAAAAACTCTCCCAAAACAAATTTTAAAGATGAAAGACAAACTAGTAAAGAATATTTCCAAAATAGATGACAAAGTCTTAATATGCCTAATATATAAAGTCTTAACAAATTAATAAGAATAAGAAAAACACTAAAGTAGAAATATGCAGAAGAATGTGAGCCATCAGTTGTCATAAAAGGAGAAATTTAAAATGAATACTGAATGTATGAAAAAAATGTTCGGTCTCTAACAATCAATGAAATACAAATTAAAGTTGCTTTTCAGATTGGCAGAAACTACAAAGATTGGTAAATCTGGAGTTTGCAGAGATATAGATTAAGAAATCCTCTTATGCAATGTTAGTGAGAGAGTAAAATGGTATACCTTGCATTATTATGCATAACAAAATTTCTAAATATATGCCTATTGACCTTGCAATTATGCATCCAAGAATTTCTTCTAAGAAAATAATTGAACATGTTGATAAATGCTATATATTGTAAACAATGTCCATAATCTGTTAGGTAACAAAAGCATGTTACCAAATAATCCCATTTTTATACACGTTTTTATATATATTAAATCCACACAGGAAATAAGCAGAAAGAAAAATTCTGAAAGGACATAGACTAAAAACAATGGTTTTCTCTAGGTGTTATGAATATAGATGATTTTCATTGCCTATACATTTTGGAGCATTTTGATACTTTTATGACAAAAAAAAACTTGGCAATAACTCTTGCTTTTTTGAAACCTAAAGGATTATTATAACTTAAAAAAAAGTACTCATATTTGTCAGATAAAACAATGTATTGATTTCAAATGATATTGTACATTTTTCTTTTATTTTTTTTAAGTTTATTTATTCTAAATTTATATTTTTCTATTAAAAAGCACACTTAGTTTGACTTATGCATGAAAGACAGTCTTACTCTGCTGCCCAGCCTGGGTTGCAGTGGCCTGATTATAGTTCACTGTAACCTCGAATTACTGGGCTCAAGTAATTCTTGTACTCCTTTCTCAGCCTCCTGAGTAGCTGTGACTACAGGTTTATGCCACCAGGCTCAGCTGATTTTTTTTTTAATTTTTTGTAGAGGTGGGGTCTCACTACATTGCCCAGGCTGGTCTCGAATTCTTAGCTTCAAGCAGTCCTCTCACCTTGATGTCCCAAAGTGCTGGGATTACAGGCGTGAACCACTGTGCCCAGCACCATGAAAGTTGTAAATCAGTTAAATATTCTTATTATTTTTGCTAGGTTCAAATTGTTCAATTTGAATATTTTTTATATTCATTGGAAATAGTGAAGTTAAATCTATTTTATAGCGTTCTGTCCATGAGAACTCTGTTACCCAATATTTGTGCTTACTAGTATAATAATTGATGCTCCTGCTAGATCCTGAACTTTCAATATTATTTTTATATTAATTGTATTTTATCTTATTGTGTTCTAATTCTTTGAAAATTGGTATTATATGTCTGGTATATATTATAGCTTTATATTAAATACATATTTAGGTAGAACAACCTTTTAGACATCTGCTATCTGCTGACTTATTAGGATTCAGTGTTCTGAAGTCCATGTTTAACTACTATAAATAATTAAGATATTTGCAGATACATCATAAAAATTAAACAAATCAGTTATAAGTGAACATGCCTTTCTGTCCCCTTTGTTACAGGAATCATGGGTAAAGAAGGAAGACAGGCTGCAAGAAACAGTGACTATGCAATAGCTAGATTTAAATTCCTCTCCAAATTGCTTTTTGTTCATGGTCATTTTTATTATATTAGAATAGCTACCCTTGTACAGTATTTTTTTTACAAGGTGAGTTTCATATAGATATTTAGAATCAATTATTGATATGATATAATAATTTGAAGTTTCAATTTGAGGAATGTTATAACCATATGCATTTTTCTTAAAAATAGTGTCTATAAGTAAAAATAACAGTAGTTTGTCATAAATCTAATGTATACCAACAGAAAGCAAATCAGTGGTTGCCTGGGGCCAAGGGTTCAGGTGGTAGAATTGACTGGAAGGGGATGTAAGAGAGCTTTTTGGGGTGATAAAAAAGTTCTCTAGTTTTATTATGGTGGAAGTATATAAAAATTTTTCAAGACATCAAAATTTAAAATTAAAATTGATGTTTTATTCCATGCAAATTAGAACACAGTAAATTTGATTTCTTTAAAGTTATTTTTTCCTGAACCAGTAATAAGTTTTAATTTAAGTACAATATGATGATTTCAAACAGAGGTTCTTAACCTTTTTTGTGCCATGAATGACCCTTTAGTAGTCTAGTGAAATGTATGAGCTCCTCAAATACGGGGGTTTTATATGCATAAAATAAAATACATAGGATTACAAGGAAACTAATTATATTGAAATACTATTCTATCTCTGGATCCTTTTGAGGAGAGCAGGAACCCACATTAAGAGCTCCTGTTACCAGTATAGTTAATATAGCATTGTCCTATATTGCATATATTCCTATAACTAATAGCTGCAAGCCAATGAAAGAACACAAGTAGTAGACTACACATTGCTGTAAGATGATGATGGCAGTTTTCTTCTGACTTATTATTCTAGCTTTTACTTGGAATATGAGTATATTGAGATGAAAAGATGTTTTGACAGTTCTATTTATTGTGTGTTTGAAGTATTTTTGTATTTTAAAGCTGTCATAGCCCTAAAGTTTAAGTAAATCTTACTTATTGTGCTATATATGAAAAGAATTGAATAATAGTTGGAAGGTTATAAATTCAAAATTGTAGTATTGCTTGGCAAAGATAGGAGTCAAGGGTATTTTCATTCTGATATCTGTACTGGTGCATAAAATGCTTTTAGATGTTTTTTTTAACAAAATAGGAATCCTACTTTCCTGTTTTATATAGACAAGTCCTTATCCTCTACTTACCATATTAACTGAGATTGTGTTTATGGACACCTTAGTAGCCATTTTTAAAATGTTTCTCTTTTAGACCTAAATATTTTAATTATTTCCTATTTAATCTTATTTTTCAGAATGTGTGCTTTATAACACCTCAATTTTTATATCAGTTCTACTGTTTATTTTCTCAACAAGTAAGTAAACAGGAGTTTATGTTTTGTCCTTTTAGAATAAGGTATTTATGTTTGGATTTCGATAGACATTTGGAGGGACTTTTCTCATTTTTCTTCTACAGGTAACTAGACAAAACGTTTTCCTTAGTGTATTTAATCAGCATAACATAATATTTATTCTGCTTTTCAGTTTGAGGTGAATGTTAATGCCAAAATATATTATAATTCTGGATGATTTTTAAAAAATAGATGTTAACTCTTAACAGCTTATCAGAGAATTTTGATAACATTTTCAACTTCTTTGTGATATTTCTATAGAATCCATATCAAGCCAGACCAGTTCATATTGAAGATTTACCTCATTTTTACATTTGGCTCAGAATTTTTTAGGTTTGGAAGAAACCTTAGTGATTTAGTATAGGGGTGACAATATAGGTTTTAACCCCAGAAGCTAACTTTAAAGATAATAATTGTTAGAGATACCTGGAGTACTATATTGAAAAGGTTTCTGAAGCCATAGGCTCAGAAGGAAAATGCTATAATCTGTTAGCAGTGGCTGTAATGGACACAGAGTGGGTCTTTTTTGTACACATGTTACATATTTGCAATTCCTGATTTAGTCTGTTTTATTAGAAAAGGAAAGTGAAACCCACAGACATTAAGTAACTCGCCTTAGCTAAGTTAATGACTAAACCATGACTTGGAGCTACTGCTTCTCACTAATTGAGCACCCTTTTCACATACAACACTCTACTGCTCAAATTGATCAAGACATTGGTCCAAATTTATTGAAAAAACAAGAGCTTAATTATCTTAGAATTTTAATGAGTTGTTCCTATCCTTAATTGCTTTTTTCTCCTCTTTTTACAACCTATAACTCTAAATTCCAAATATCTGCTTGTTGATTGCCAGTAACAGTTTATTTACCTAAGTGAACTAAAGAATGTGATAAGACCATATGACAAGAGGAGCGGACCTATTTTAATTAGGTTTTCAGGGAGTTTATAGTGCAATTTGGGAGGCAGTATTAATAAAAATTAAAACAATATATGAAGCTTAGGCAAAATGCTAAGCAATTAATACCAACAGTAGGACCTATGACAGTTTAGAGGAGAAAGCTATCCTCAAGAACTTGGGCAATTGTGCAAAGTTTCATGGAAGAAGAGAGTCTTGTTCAGTGCCTCAAAGGAAAAGTAGGACATAGATGGGGCAACAAAGCCGTGAAAAAAACCTGTATGTGTTTTAAGGAATTCTTCTAAAGGAATTGTAAGTAAGAAGGCTGGGGTGCTTGTAGGAGAATTGTGTAAAATTACTTTACAGTGACCAAATTGTGGAGAATCTCGAAATGTCGATTCAATTCACTAGAATTTTAGACTCACCTGACATAGTAAAATATTCCAGTTCTCACAAAGAATATAAATCCAGGAACATTATATGTTATTAAAAGCTAATTGGAATTATTAAAATTGATTTTAATATAACTTGATAAACTATAATTTTATGCTTATTTTAATATGCTTTGTGATTATATGCATAAGTATAATACTAATTCATAATTTAGAATCTCAACATTTCTACCAATTTCTCTTTCTAGACATTGTATGACAGCGTGTACCTGACTTTATACAATATTTGTTTTACTTCCCTACCTGTTCTGATATATAGTCTCTTGGAACAACATATAGACCCTCATGTATTACAGAACAAGCCCACCCTCTATCGGTAAGTATATTCCAGTATTAAAGGTCCATAATATTTCTGATTGCAAGCAGTGTATTAAATAGTTATCATTTTTTCAAAGTACCTAAAAATAAGCAAATTAGTGCTTTGATGATTAAAACTTTGCTAGTAATTGTCATATGGTTTAAAGTTATTGAATATCAAGGAGAAATTTTTGAATAATTTTTTTCAAAGAGAAAATTTGAATAATTTTTCCAGTATCTGTAAGAATGAATACTTTCATCCTAGGAATGCATTGGGTAATTGTGTAATTTGCACTTAAATATTACAAAACAATAATATTCCATTTTGTGTGCAAAAAAGAAATTAGGAATTAGAGGTCTCTAGAATTCCTAAAAAATTAGTTTATGTTCTACTGTTACCCAATTTATAAGTAGTAATCAATACAAAATGAAGGGTTGAGGATATTAATTCCCATCCCAGATCCCCTGCTTTATTCCTGCTTCCCCAGAACCAAATAATCACAGAGATGTGCTTGAGACCTATTCCTCAGGACCAGCTTATGGTTTCCATTATAAGCTGCTGTAGAGATACCACTTATAGAGGTATCTAATTATTCAGTTATGGAATAACTTACTTCAGTTTCCCAGGATATCTAGGATAGGGCTTGACCCAAGATTGGCACAAATTGTTCTTCCCATTATAGATATTGTTGGAAGTGAACTTAATTAGGACCCTCAGTGCTGACCCTAACTCAAATGACCTCACTAAAAAGAGACCATAATGACAGAGTGATTAAATGTTAACAGAAAAATATAATAACAGATAAATCAGCTTTTCACAATTAAACTGATACATTATGCCTATCTCATATTTCTTCATCAAATGAGAAAATGTATTTGAATATATTATGTAAACTATAAACTGTTACACTGATGTATATTACAAATAGTGGTTTGTAAGTTTGGGTTTCTGCTAATATTTTCAAGCATTTAAAATTAAAAATCCATCTTGTTTTTAAATTACCAAATTATAATAATTGTATAGTAGGTAAATAATAAATGATTCCTAATATGTTCCTTTTTCTCTTCTTTTTTTTTAATTTACAGAGACATTAGTAAAAATCATCTCTTAAGCATTAATAAATTTCTTTATTGGACCATCCTGGGTTTCAGTCATGCCTTTATTTTCTTTTTTGGATCCTATTTTCTGATAGGGGAAGATGTATCTCTGCTTGGAAATGGCCAGGTAAAATATATGATTTTTTAAAGAATGCTTGGTAATATTTTGATTTGGTTTGGTTTTTGATAACTTTTTGTCATAGAAAATAAAACTAAAATTCAATTTAAATTATAAAATTTCAGATATGAAATTAAAATGCCAAATATAAAAAGGTTTTTAAAAAATTTACTTAAATAAAGTGTCATACAAATGAAAATTCAAACAGAAAAGCAAACAATGTAATCTTAAAAGGAAACTCAAGTTACTAGATAATTTTGCTATTCAAAAATTAGCTCACACAAGGGAATATGTTATACCCCTGTAGGCTGTTCACTTCAGGATTATATTTTAATAATAGCAACTGTTTACTTTTTGCTATTTTCATTAACCTCATAATTTATATCTCCTTATTTCTTAACTTTATAGCCTAAGTGATTTTTCATGTTATTAAAAATACTTCAAAAACATTTTTCATGGTTACATAATACTCTACTGCACATCATAGTTTATTTCCTTAATTAGATAATTTAAGTTTGTTTCTAATTTTTAGTGACTTTTTAAAAAATTAAAACGTGAGCATTCTTTATACAAGATAAAACCTATCAGGTACACCTCTAATCCCAGCACTTTGGGAGACCGAAGCAGGAAGATCGCTTGAAGCCAGGAGTTTGAGACCAGTTTGAGCAACAAAAGATGGGTTCTTTTCATAGTGAGATCCCATCTCTACAAAAATTTTAAAATATAAGCCAGGCGTGGTAGCACATACCTGTAATCCCAGCTACTTGGGAGGTTGAGGCAGGAGGATCCCTTGAGCTCAGGAGTTGGAGGTCGCAGTGAGCTATGATCAAACCGCTGCACTCCAGTCTGACTGACAGAGCAAGATCTTGTCCCAAAAAAATAATAATAATAAAACCTTAATGATAAATTACTATTGACCTTTATTAAAAATGTTTTTTCTCTCTTTATTGCTATTTAATTATTGGGTTTTTTTAACTCAAATTATAAATCATTAACTTCTTTCTGCCTTTAGCCTACTAATTCTACCACTTAGATACGTATTAATAGAAATTAATCTGCCACTCCCTACCACCAGTACTAAGTATAGTGGAAAGAGGCACACATTGGAATCAGTCAAAATTGGATTCATAACCTGGCACCTGTAGTTATCATTTGAGTGATTCAAGATGGGTTATGTAAGACTCAGTTTCCTCAGTTATAAAACGAGGAGAATTAATCCCCACCTGATAGGTTTCCTGTGAAGATTAAATGACATGTAGAGAATTAAGCATACTGGCTAGCATGTAGAAGTACTCAGTAAGTCTTAGCACCATTTGTTATTTTATTAGTAATCATTATATTGGAAGACCCTGTCCTACCCACTCCCACCTGATCTGCTTCTCCCAGAAAGTCTCCTAACTGTGAAAATCACCTAGCTGGCTTTCTCAAAACGTGCCATGGTCATTTCTAGTTCTAAGCCATTGCTTATGTTTTCTCTCTAGAATGCTCCTACCTCTGTTCTTCACAGTTAAGCCCACAGATGCCTTTCCTTTTGCTCTAGCTCCTTATGTCTCCCCGTGCTAAAAGTTCTTTTAGGCTTCTATCTAGTCCATGTTCAGCACCAAACACATTAAATGTTTCCTGTTTTCTAAATATGATTCTTGTATACCCAAGAAATACACAAACAATCGAGGGCTAGAGTAGAAGTAGTTATTAGAGGGAAGTACTGAGAGAAGTGGCTTGAGGTAAAGATGAAGTCAATGCAACAAGTGATCCTGAGAGAGGAGCAGGAAAAAGAGTTGCAATAGTTTGGGGTAAAGGCCAGAACAATTCAGGGGAAGTTAAGATTTTATCCCAATTTTTGTATAAGGCTCTAGCAATATTATGAATGTTGTATGTTGATTAATTTTCAACAAATACTTTTGAAGTATTCACTTAATTTTCGTTTCCCTTTAGCTTAGGAAAGAACAATTCATCTTTCATATTCCTCTTGAATCTTTTTAATAGGCTTTCTTTCCCTTAATAATAAAGCATAAGTCTTGATCAATCTTCTGTGTTGTTTGGGAAGACTGGAAGATTGTCTATGACATGTCTAAGTTCCCATCTGTGTCTCTAAACCGGATTTTTGGGGATAGATCTTTACCTTCAGAGCACCATAAAAAAAATTTCCTGGCCCGGCATGGTGACTCATGCTTGCAATCTCAGCATTATGAGAGGCAGAGGCAGAAGGGTCACTTGAGACCAGGATTTTGAGACAAGCCTGAGGAACATAGCAAGACCCCATCTCTACAAAAAATAGAAAAATTAGCTGGGCATAGTGGCGCATGCCTATAGTCCCAGCAGCTTGGGAGGCTGAGGCAGATGGATCATATAAGCCCCAGGAGTTGGAGGTTGCAGTGAACTATGACACCACTGCATTCTAACCCGGGCAACAGAGTGAGACCTTGTCTCAAAAAAAAAAAAAAAAAAGATTTCCTTTACTGTTACTCCTTAACAAGTTGCCAGAAAACAAATATATTCATAAGAAGACTGCACTAGTGACTAATTTTTAACTCTTGTTTTTCTTATAAATAATAGAAGAGTTAAACTCATAGAATGTCTCTAGCCATATGCAGGCTTAAAGTAGTGACAGTCTTATAGTCTTTGAATATAAGTTAAGAACTGGGGCTTGTTTTAAAATACAATAGTATTGTCTTGCCACAAACATTTGTCAAGAAGTTATAGATTAGTAATTTGGTAGATATGTTGTTTGGATAATCTTTTTATTTTATTTTTCAAAGTTAAAAATGAGCTTAGGACTTTCAGTTGTTTCTGTAATCTGAGAGGATCAACTTTTTTGGAATTATTTTTAAACAGGGCTTCATAGAATACTACAAATTTATTTTTGATAGTTAGAGATTATTACTCTCATCCTACTTTAAATTTGTATCATTAAAGAAAAGTTTAATGATAATAATTTCTTTTTTATTAATAGAATTTTGACAAAGTTATGTTGTAAAATATTTGTGAGAGATTTTGATGTAACTTTAAAAATTTAAGTTCTCCCAAAATAATATACCACCTAGAAAAATTCACTTCCATGAAATCATTTTTGAAACAGGTTTATTGAGGTATAATTGACATATGATAAATTACCAGCACAATTCACAATTGCAAAGTTGTGGAAATAACCCAAGTGCCCATCAATACATGAGTGGATTAATAAAATGTGGTATCTGTATACCATGGAGTACTATTCAGCTACAAAAAAACAATGCTGACCTAGCACCTGTTGTATATTATCCTGGATACAGCTGGACCACATTCTACTAAGTGAAGTATCCCAAGAATGGAAAAACAAGCACCACATGTGCTCACCAGCAAATT
>CAUYPO010084055.1:0-17640 GCA_963574435.1 Cheirogaleus major | reverse complement strand
CTGCCCTACACAGATATATCATTTTAAATTTTTTATGCCGTATTTTTGGTCTATCTTTTTAATGTTTAGATATGTCTAAATACACAAATACTGACCATTGTGTTACAGTTGCCTACATTGTTCAGTATAGTAATATGCTGTACAGGTTTGTAGCCTAGGAGCAATAGGCTATACCATATAGCGTGGTGTGCAGTAGGCTATACCGCCCAGGTTTGTGTAAGTACAACTCTATCATGTTCCCACAATGACAAAATCTCCAAACTACACATTTCTCAGAATGTATTTTCATCATTAAGAGATATATGGCTGTACTTGTACGTCTCAATTGAGCCAGGAAGACACTCTACTTTTCAAAATCAGAAACTTTATGTTTTAAATATAGGAATCCCAGAGCAGACTAAAGGTAAGATCGGATTAAGCACCGAGTGACTCTTGCAGGACAATTTTCCACTTTTTCCTCTTGCTTTTTTTAGTTAACTCTCAGAAGAGACTTGGAGAACCCCAAGCAGTGGGGTCTTTATCCTGGAGGTCAGGGGCCAGGCACGCAACATAGTCGAGTGAAATGGACTAAGAGTAATGTGGTAAGGAGTGGCGAGGACCGTGCAGAATTGGGGTCACTGCCACCACACACTGGTTATTTGGTGTCCTACAGGATATGGGCCCAGTGTTACCACATCTTTCAATTTTTAAGCAGAGGCTGGAAAGTCAGATTACTACATGAAACAATACAGTTTTTTAAAAAATATTGTGAGGTAATTTAAAAATTTGAGAAAAGAAAAACCTCTGTTTTCAAGGTCTTCAGGTTAGAACATCAATTCCCAAATGCTTGGTTAGTAATGATCAGTGCTAATCACTCCATAATTAAGCTTTCGCTGGTTTGTGGTGAAATTGTCTTTATAAAAAGGACAATAAAATGAGTTTTTCCATACAGCTTAATCTATCCAATTTAAAGGGCTTCTTCCCTCTCCATGATTATATCCATATATATATATATATATATTGTTAAAGTATCCTTGTTTTACCTTTGTATCTTTATATTTCATGTCTTTTATGAAATAATGGTATTGTTTCTAATGCACGTAACTTACAAGATTAAGAGTCGGTGACTGTATGTTGTCTTGTTGTATTTAGTTTTGTTTTACTTGTTATTGAAACCCAAGTGACTGGGCATCACTGCTAAGACAATTCACTGAAAGTTTTAAAGCTCTACTATGTTGGGATAACCCTAGACCCCAGAAGTGGTGTGGAAGATGTGTTCATAGAGACTAGAGTCCCAGAAGTCATAGAATGTGAAAACTCAAGGGAACTTTTGCCTTGCTCCCTTATTTAATGACTGAAGATACTGAGACCCTGAGGGAAGTGAATAGTCCACAGTCATTCCGGGAGATAGTAACAGAGTCACAGCTACATCCAGTTTTTCTGACACCAGACACGTGTTTCAGCTGCCTCAGTTCTTTCTATATTAACCAGGTAGTTCCTTGAGACACTACTATACCCAAATGATGAAAAGCCTAGCAAAGGGAAGACGTCAGTGTAATAGAATAGGTGATTTGTATAATTGCGCATTTCTCTTGAAACTTGGAATCCATGTATCATGCTCATTTCATTTTGGGGTATAGAAGTTTGCCTCGATTATGCTTTGGAGTTGATTTTCCTTTAGGACGTTTCTTGTATAAATAGGCCTTTTGGGTTAAAAGTAAATTATAGTTCACTTATTGTGATATTCAGCTATGTTAGAATCTGAATTTATTAGCAAATATACCCACTCGACGTTCTCATTGGTGTGTCCCCGCTTCTGCAGCTGCTTACATAGCTGCTCATACTCTAAAACTATTTTATCGCCTTTTTATTCTATGTATATGTTTCTGTGTCCAATTTCCCCAGATGAATTTCACATGGCTAAGAGTAACATGTTTTATCCTCTTTTCCCCCAGCACCTGTGACTGGCACGCAGTAGAGGTTTGACTTGGTTACTAAATTAAATAATGACTAAGTAATAATAACTTCCATAAATTGAGTAACATCTATGTGCCAGGCATTATTCTAAATGCTTTATTTTGCATTATATAATTAAAATCAGCCTAAAAATATTTAGTGTTTGCTTACCATATGCTAAGTGCTGTGTTGAATGCTGGGGTACAGAGGTGAATCGAGTGGATATAGCCTAGCTGCATGGAGCTGATAGCCTGAACTTCAGTGCTTCCCCTGTTGCTGCTGCCTCAAATCCCTCTTGAGTCCTGCCAGCCTGTACCATACATGATTGTACATAATTAAGAAAAGAGTTGCAGTTATATCAATTGCTGTGAAGGAGAATGGGAGTCAGAAAGGACTTCTTGGATAAAATGAAAATGAAGTTATGACATGAAGGATGAGTGAGGAGTTATTCAGAGGAAGGGCTGGGAGAGTGCTTTATGTAGAGGGAACAGTCCGAGCAGAGGCCCAGATGGAAGGCACTAAACATGGGGTATTTGTGGAGCAGAAGCCCAGAAGGGCTGGAGCAGAGGGGGACAGTGGGCGAGATGAGGCTACCTTAGGTCTTGCTATTGAACTTCCATGGTGCTTAGCAAAGCTCTTTCTAATGCTTTTTATAAACAGCATCTAATCAATTGTAGTTAATTATATATTTTGTTGTTTGTGTACGATTTGTCTAAAACCTGTCTTTCCCACCCTGTTGAATCCCTTGAGGACAGGGTACCAGGCCGTTCATGTTCCATCTCCTGGGGCTGCCCTTAACTCTTCTTGACATGCCTATTTTATCTTTAGCAAAATACTGCTATTCTGATAGCCTCATCTCTCTGTGAGCACAATACACAGTTTCCTTACTGAGTTGAATTTGTAGTATTTCATCCATTCACTCACTCATTTGTCTATTCAGTGAACATTTCTGTGTGCCAAGCAATGTAGGAAAATGTAAGAGGTTCCTCATGGACTTACGCTTGTTCTAGACTTAAGGCCAAGCATAACTGAGACCAAAAATCTAATCTACAAAGCAATATATTACAATTTGAAATCATTTTGATTTTAAGTTATTGAGTTGTTATAATTTTTCTTTCTTTTTGTGGTTTAACATACCTGTATTTCAAAACCTGCTTTTATTTTTTCCTACTCAGCCCATCTGCCAGGCGGCCTATCAGAATGACTTTGGGCAAGTGTGGCGGTGGGCAAAAGAAGACAACAGCTATGTCAACGTTCAAGATGGCTTTAACGGAGACACTCCCCTGATCTGTGCCTGCAGGCGGGGCCACATGAGAATCATTTCCTTTCTTTTAAAAAGAAATGCTAATGTCAACCTCAAAAACCGGGTAAGGTCCTGACACATGAGTGGAGGGTGTAATTGTCCTTGGTGATTCCTTTCTCCTCCAATCACTGGAAGGGGTGAATGTCACTTTTTTTTTTTTACTTGCAGCCCCTAAACCAACATTTATTGTAACCTTACTTTAGAGGGACTAAGGCATACCGAGAACATTTTATTAGGCTAAAAAGCACAGTAAAACATAATTCAATCAGTAGCCATATTTTGTCATTAATTATGTCTTTGTATTTCTGAAGAAGAGGAGAATGGTTCACTCATTTGGATGCGTAGAGTTTCTTTCTTTCTTTTCTTCCTCTTTTCCCTTTCCTTCCTCCCTCTACCCTCTTCCTCCTCACTATTACAGAATTAATGGGAAAGAAGTTCTGGAACAGAAATACTGACTTCATGATGCTGTTTCACTAGTTAGATTTTTACCTACTATGTTAATGTCCTGATCTCCAGAAGATCCTATAATGTGCTTGTAGAATGAAAGAATGTTAATGAGAAGTTTACGAAGGACAAATAAGCTCATGAACCGAAACTATTTGAAGTCACACTGAAAGGCACAAGGAACATACTTAAAGATCTAATATTAGCAGCTTTGGAGTCTTCAGGACCAAGTAAGAGAGGAGTATGTGTCTATTGCTATGAAAATCCTTGCAGAACCCCTTCTGAACATCCAGCAACTGCATCGTAGTGAAGACAGCATTTAAGTTACACTGAGTCAAGGTTAAAAGTCATTTTTGGCAATAATTATGAATGCTCTGCCTCCACTCATGCACATTCAGTGAGAAAACAGCCTGTTGGGCTCTACTTGCCCTTTCTGAGTCATTTTAAAGACCAGCTCATTGGTAATAATGAGGTATTATCAGAATATGAATCGCTACTGGACTTTCTTGTTTGTGCTTTCTATTTTTTGTTTTGTTGGGTTTAAAAGCAAGTCATGCCTGTGCTGACTCTAACAAATATGCAGCTTAGTAGAGGGTGATCTCTTTAGAACACAGCTGAGAAACCAGGTATGTAGAGCCGTGCTGAGCGGTTGTGCCAGAAGACAGATGTCTGCGGGTCCCTGTGTTCATTAGGAAGCTGAGGAAGGGAGACATTTGACAGCCCAGGGGCAGGGCTGGGGAGACACCCTTATCTCTGCTTTGCCAAGGAAAACCTCAGCCAGCCTGCTGGGATCCTCTGTTATTATAAAAATCATGAAAAGACCTTAGTGTATATATTAGATTAGTAGAGACTTTACCAGAAGAAGATGCTGCATTTTTGAAAATGCATATTTGCATTTTCTACTTTTTTTTTTTTTTGAGACAGAGTCTCATTCTGTCGCTCGGGCTAGAGTGCCGTGGCATCAGCCTAGCTCACAGCAACTTCAAACTCCTGGGCTCAAGAGATCCTCCTGCCTCAGGATCCCGAGTAGCTGGGACTACAGGCATGTGCCACCATGTCCGGCTAATTTTTTCTATATATTTTTAGTTGGCTAATTAACTTCTTTCTATTTTTAGTAGAGATGGGGTCTCGCTCTTGCTCAGGCTGGTTTCGAACTCCTGACCTTGAGCGATCCTCCTGCCTCAGCCTCCCAGAGTGCTAAGATTACAGGCGTGAGCCACCGTGTTGGGTCCATTTTCTACTTTTTAATGTTTCTAATGTTGTTGTTTTAGCATTTAATTTTAAAAAACTTCCAAATGCTAATCTTTGTACATTCATAATTTGAACCAGTGATTTCTTATTTCTTAAATCTGTTTATAAATTATGGAAATAATTTTCCAGAAGTACTATGTAAAGGCCTTAAAAATAGACAAACAAAAAGCTCTGCTGGTGATTCAGAGGTCCATGCCTGTAGAAAACATGCATTCCATGAAAAGCAAGTTATATTAAAACATACAGAAACTGTTTTCTTTTTATGATCTGTCAAATTGACCAAGATTAAAAAAGAAAATCAAATGGTCAAGAAGGAAGTTAAAATTATTATCTTCCTGGAGCACATTTTGGCAGTGCAATATGAAAGTTATTAACAATCTTTCATGCCAAGAATTCTATTTTTAGAGATGTATGCAAAGGACAAATTTAGAAATGTTGACATAGCTTTATAAATGAAGATGTTCAAACATATTATTTATAAAAATGAAAAGTTGAAAATTTGAAATGTCTAATAGGTAGAGTTTGGCTAAATAAATTGGAGTAGCTGCATTTAATAGAAAGCCATGCAGCCATTACAATCGTATGTTTAAAGATATTGAGTGGCATGGAAAATTTGCATATTCTAAATGTGCATTTCTAAACTGAAAAAATGCAAGGTAAGATTTTGCATACAATATGATCCTACATTTTAAAATTCCATTTGTATGTGTTTAAAAAGACTGGAAGAAAATACAGCAAAATGTCAACAGTTAACTCTAGGCCATTTGATAATGGGTGATTTTAAACTCTGTCATTATATTCTTGTCTGATTTCTAAAATTTTTAGAGATAACATAAATACCTTGATATTTAGAAAAAAAAAGCGTTCTTATTTAGAAACAGTACCTCTCTCAAGTGGAAACTAACCTCTCTTCTCTCTCTTGCTCTCCCTCTCCTCTTATGATTTGATTAGTATTCCAATGACCACAGCCTGCTTTGCATTATACTTACTTGTGCATGTTTCTGTCCACCTTTGATCCTGAAGCTCTGAAGTTCACATCTCCCACAACCCCTAAAATATTATCTATTACTTGATAAATATTCACATATTTGAAGAATAAAATTGAGTTTCCTGTATTCTAGCCTGTGTGCATGAAGGAACATGGAAAAATTGCCACGTACTTAAGATTTTCCTATGAACAAACCATAAAATGGATAATCGTACACCATCAATGACTAAAGAATAACAATTGCTTTTCACACTAAATTCAATCCTGTGTTTATATCTCAATTTTTTTCCCCAAAACTGAAATGAACGTGAGAATTTGTCTTCCAATGATGTGTGCATCGTGCATTTCGCCTTTGTTGTCTTCCAGGTGCCCTTCCCCAACTTTTCCTTTAGACTGGAACCGTGTTCAATATTCTGGTCAATGGAAACGTGTTTATGGATCAGACGTACCCCACAGAAAGAGGTGCCATGGGTACCACAAAAATGAAAAGCACGAACTAAACATTTTGAGCTGATAATCTGAAAATATGAAATTGGAAACAAAATGCTTTATTAGTAAAGAGTCATTTTCTTAATTTTTAGAAAGAGAGAACCTGCTTGCATTATGCTGTGAAGAAAAAATTTACCTTCATAGACTATCTACTCATCATCCTCTTAATGCCTGTCCTGCTTATTGGGTATTTCCTCATGGTGAGTACAACACTAGCTAGAACAGAGTGGGTAAATGTGGCGATCAATGGTGTGACTCGTGGAGTTTTGCTAGACCAGTGAGATGTTGTAAGGAAATATTAACAAAGCCAGTCCTTGGTTTGTATTCTGTAAACAACATTTTCAACATACATGAGCTGCTATGATGGATGCAAAGCAAGAAGAAAGGTAGCAAGAAGAGTTAATCAATGCTAACATAATCTGCGCAATGTGTACTTAGAAAAATTATTTAACCTTAACTACAAATATTCTGATGGAAGCAGAAAAATCCTGAACATTAAAAACAAATCCCCTTTCTACTATTTTTATTCCTTTTTAAAATGCAGAGTTTATGTTTTGCATGTATGTATCTTTATGAGTTTTTGATTTTGAAGGACTCCCCTGGGGTGTGTTAAGAAACAGATCCTGAGAGTTTGCATACAGAAACTGACAAACACAGAAGGTATTTATTGAGAATTTGAAGCCCATCTTTCACCTTGATGGATTTATTCATGCTTGAATGAATCTTTGTCAGGCAGCCATTTTCTTGAATAAAGAAAGATGTAGTTGGTATAGGAGCTCAGTCATATTAGTAGGGAAGCTTAAAGTTTTGTTGTTGTTTGTTTCAAATAGGGTGAGAGGTCTGCACTGACTCATTTGCTTTTTTCCAACTAATTTCCCTTGTGCCCAGTTTCATCTCTGAGACATGAGTCACAAGATCCATAATTTACTCTGGTTAAATGACTAAACTTCCTCCTCTTTGCAGCTAATGGACCGTGGGAGTTAGTTATCCCTGTTAACATAAACTCTAGAACAAGTCAACTGGTTGGAAATGCTACCTCCTTGGGTATTTAAATGTTTCAGACTTTGAGAAACTATAATTAAATACAATAATGTTGATTTTGATATTCAGATTAATGGGAGAAAGAGAGACAAAGAAAATTTTAATTCAGTGATAAACATATAACCTGCTTATACCCTTGAAGAGTTCTTGAAAAATTTATCATGCATTTAACACATAACATTTGAATATTTATAGTTTTGGGGCAAGGGAAAATATGTCATTCGTTTACAAATATTTTTTAGAGATTCTGAAAAAAAAATCACAACTATGATTAGCAAAGTTCATTCAGACTTTTTTGACACACAATTCTGCTTTCTAAGATGGTCCAATGTTTAAAGGCCAGAGGCCTGGTCAAAAATACTATCTGTAATGAATAGCCTGGCTCTAATTGCACATATATGCTATTTATCAATGGGGCCTGAAATTGTAGTGATGCATAGGAAATAAGAGACAGGAGAGAAAACTGGCTGGAGTTTCCCAGGTCAGGGTGGCATGAACTCAGGGCTATGCCCACCAGAGCAGGCAGGGCTTTGCTTCTTCGGGCCATAGGATGTTGGAGGAGGGCCCCAACTGGCATGTGGTCAGATCTCAGGGGACTAGGAAGGAAAACTGGATTTCTGAGGTGTCCTCGTTGATTTCATTCATTTGTTCAATTCTTCAACATCTATTTGTTATGGACCTACTATGTGCCGGACAGTGTACTAGGTATTAGGAGCACGACAAACAAAACAGGCATAATCCTCGTCCTTATGAAGGGTAGAGGGTGAAGGGGAGAGAGTCATTAATCAGGTGACATAAGCACATGTAAAATTACCACGAAGCAGGTGATACAGAGAGGTGACTGGTGTTACAAGAGCCTGGAGAGAAGGATTTCACGTGGTCAGGCGGGTCAGGGAAAGCTTCTTGGAGGAAGAGGGGCTTGGGCTGAGATATAAAAGATAAATCTAACAGGTGAAGAAGGGAGGGAGGAGGCTTCTAAGCAGAAGGAACTTCCTGTGCAGTGATTCTCTGGCAGGAGGGAGCCAGGTGGGAATGAAAGGCTAACAAAGGCCAGTGTAGTTACAGCAGAGAGAGCCAGGAGGTGTGGAGTGAGAGAGAGGTTAGGGACACACATGGGACCACAACATTTGGGGATTTGTAGCCACGCTGTAGAGTTTACTGTTGCCCTCAGAAAAATGGGAAGTTCATATAAACTTTGTTCAGTTAAAAAGTTACTGCAGAGTTTTGAGCCAGGAAGAGAAAGACAGGTGCTGGACCCCATCCTCAGTAGGACTTGGTGAGTCTCGGGTGGGGCCTGAGAATGTGCATTTCTAACAAGTTCCTAGGTGCTGACGCTGCTGTCCCGGGACAATACTCTGAGAACCTGGCTTTAACTTATTAGTGTTGGAGGGGGCGAGGAGCTGGGGGAAATTTTAAGAAAGAAGCACAGATGCATAGGAGTGTTGGGATTAAAATGAAGCCTATTGGTTAGTCTCAGACATAAGTTGGAGAAAATATTTGTAAATAAACCTTTCTTGCAATTGCCATCTGCAACAGGTATCAAAGACAAAGCAGAATGAGGCTCTTGTACGAATGCTACTTGATGCTGGCGTCGAAGTTAATGCTCCAGACTGTGTAAGTTTATATATTTAACCATTTTGGAAAAAATATTCAAAATGGTATTTGTAGGTGGTGTACTTGTCATCTATAAAGTTGCTTGCTTTTTCTTCCTGGACACTTTTACATTTAGTTTTCTTTTTCTTTTTTTTTTTTTCATAGTCAGGCAAACTTGAGGTTATTTATATTCTGCTCAAACTCATGGGAATAAAATCTTTATTAATAATTAATAATCATAGAACATTTTAAAAAGAATTGGCTTTGACTTAAAGGAATAAGTGACAATTAAAGTTTGAATGGGAGAGCCTGCCATAGTTGTTCCACATCTGGTTGTTGCTGTTTACATTCCTTTGCTGAGCCTACATCCTCATAAGCTTTTTAGCAGGTGTATGTTGGGCATTTCTGTTTCATGTTTAGGACAAAATCGGGCCATGGATACTGACAACTGACTTGTCTTTTTCCATGACTTTACTGCCTCGTCTTGATTTATAAGCAAAACCTGGAAAAGCTACAAAAATAAGTGTTCTGTGGTTTATCTAGAAATAATGGAAAATATTGCCGTTATTTTAGGTGACGAAAATAAATTTTGTATACTTTATTTCAATCTAAATAAAATGTGAATTTTGTTTTTAAAAATTGGCTTTGGCATTGGTGAGAAGTTAAGGAAAATGAAGGCTCTGATCACAAAGTATCATCCTCAGAAGCTCAGATGCCCATGTGTAAATCTGGGCTTACCACTTTCTGCCTATGTGAGTTTGAGCAAGTCATACACTTATTTGACACTCAGTTTCCTCATCTGTAAAATGGGGATATGGATAATACTTATTGGGCTGGTTCACATAAAGTACTTAGCAGATGCTTGGCACATAGTAAGTGCTCACTGAATGTAAACAGCTGCTGCTACAGCCGAGTTCCCAACCTGCTGAGAGAGGCCCCATCTGCAAATGAAAGATAGATAAGGACAAAGGTCACAGACAAACCAAAAGGATGGTAAAAACAGTGATAACAACCAGAGCTGCATCAGCTCACTGCTTCCAGTTTGTAAGTGGAAAGTTTTGTTTCCACCCTTTACCCCTACACCCTTGTACTTATCTTCCTTCCTTAAATGATCATAATGAGACAGAAGGCTATTTGTATGGTGTTTTATTTGCTTATGTTGATTGAATAAAGTTTTTCATTCCCAGTTCTTTCTTGGAAAAGTAGGCAAGTAGAAATTTGATTCCAAAATCTAACATTCTGTTGGTGATGCCTAATTTATTTTACCTGTGTGCACATCTGTGCATGTGTATCACTATTGGTCTATAATGGCCACAATGTCCCCATCCCTGTTTCTATTAATTATTTATATCATTTAGTTTTGGTTGTATTTGTATCGTGTTTAAATGGAGATAATTTGTGTGTGTGTGTGTGTGTGTGTGTGTGTGAGAGAGAGAGATAATACAAGAGAATATAAGTTTATGAAATATATATTTTCCTTTTATTATATTTCAAATGAAATATTTGGATAAATTTGGATAGACAACTACAGTGTCATCATTCCTTAGATACCTTTGAAATACATGAAGAGTTTATTAAAGATTAAGTTGAGTTTATTGAAGGTTTTTCATAGTATTTTCATTTAAATTCAGTAAACTTAAAATTTGTGCCTGTGACAAAAATTTCTCTAGGATATTTTTCCAGCTATTTATGCTATCTGTGTGTCTAGATACAGATACTACATTCCTGTGGACAGACATATGTATGTACACTCACACACACAGACACTCACTTCTTCCACCAAATATTCTTTGCAAACTACCTAAATATTAAGATCCATTTTCTAAGTAATGCACTATTTTGTATTTGTAGGTGAGTAGACTCTATTTCACATGGAAAAATTCAGAACCAGATCTTCCATTCTTCATGCTATCACTTAATAAAAATAAGTGATTGCAGCATTATCTTCAGAGATAATTGTGTTAATCTTGATAAAGACTATCACGTAATTGTCTTCACTACGGAATGCAGTTAAGGATGTTATTTTTTTACTTACCCCAAACCACGGTTGCTTGGCTGGTTTTTTAAAGGCAAAATTTTGGAAACCAATGCCCCAGTTATAAATTTTTTTTAGACCTGTAGTTGGTGTTTTAAATTAGTACCAACAGAGTAGATCCACTATTTTATTAAATATAACATTTGATATAAATTATGACAAATAAAATTTGGGAGACTTATTAGTAAAACTACATTGATTTTGTAGGTGTACTTTAGCAATATGAGTACTTGCCTTCTTCACATTTTAGGGATTTTGAGCAAACTCATAAAGGATAATATTTATAAAAAGGTCCATATGGAGACTCTTTAAGGGAAAAGATGGTAACATGATCAAAGTAATGATTACCCAAACACATAGCTTTCTACCGAGAAACCTTGGCACAATTCAGCATCAACTTTTTATAAGTTGTAGTTTTTTGGTTTTTTTTTTTTTTTTTTTTTTTTTGACAGAGTCTTGCTCTGTTGCCTGGGGTTGAGTACAGTGGTGTCATCATAGCTCACAGCAACCTCAAATTCCTGGGCTCAAGCAATCCTCCTGCCTCAGCCTCCCAAGTAGCTGGGACTACAGACATGCGCCACCACGCCCAGCTAATTTTTCTATTTTTTTTATAGAGATGGGGATCTCACTCTTCCTCAGGCTGATCTTGAACTTCTAACCTCAAGTGATCCTCCAGCTTTGGCCTCCCAAAATACTAGGATTACAGGCATGAGCCCAGCCTAAGTTGCATTCTTTAGTTTAGAACAGAAATTTTAAAAGGCAGATATCGATGGCTTATAGGACATTAATATACATATACATTGAGGCAGGGAAGAAAACTTTTTAATTACAAGAAATACAGCTGTCCATAGATAGTTTGCAGACTGTTTTGCTCAGTTGTACACTACAAAGTGTGAAAAGGACTCACTAAAGCCACATGCCACAGGCTGTGGAGCCTGGTGGTCGATGAGCTGCAACGTTGGCCCTTTGTGTTTCAGTACGGCTGCACCGCGTTACACTACGCCTGCAAGATGAAGAACCAGACTCTCATCCCTCTGCTCCTGGAAGCCCACGCAGACCCCATGATTAAGAATAAGGTAAGGATCCGTGGACCACCGTCTGAGGTCCTTTTAGCAGCAGCATCATCTAATCTAGGTCTTATGTTGAAGTAAATGATTTGCTTCTGATGCTAATAACAGTAAAATGAATCATCCTCATTAAGGAATGAAGTTATCCTATTACTATCAGAACTGAACGCCATTTGAAGCCCTTGCCAAGCCAGGGAGATAATCAGTCTAGGCTGTTTACTAGATTCTTTGCTTTGACATTTGACACTGTTGGAAATAACTGTAATTTTTTCTTTCTTCAGCATGGTGAGAGTTCACTGGATATTGCACAGAGATTAAAATTTTCCCAGATTGAATTAATGCTAAGGAAAGCATCATAATCCTTGTGACCTCACAGGTGGACACATAGACAAAGTTAAAGGACTGGATTCTGGCTTCATCTCAGACTGTTGGTCTGTGGGCCCCTCAACCTGGATGCCACTATTTTATGAGGATAATGATGGTTGCCGTGGGTAATGTTTTTGAAGAGCTTTTTATTTACAACATTTTTTGCTTAATTGAGTTCACTGTGGCTATAATCCTGCTAAGAGAAACACTAAGGTTGTTGGAGTCTCCATTTCAGTCAAAAACTGATATTTCAGCCAGGTGCAGTGGCTCACACCTGCAGTCCCAGCTACTTGGTAGGTTGAGGTAGAAGTATCACCTCAGCCCAGGAATTTGAGACCAGTCTGGGCAATGTAGCAAGACCCCGTCTCAAACAACAACAACAATAGTAACAAAACAACAGCAGAACTTGATGTTTCAATCTCAATCTCTCCTGAAGAAGAGGATCAGAGTTATCTTTGGAGATAGTGTTCTCTCTTCCAAGTTGCATCACTTTACAAAGAGGGTGTCTGGTCTATGTCATATCCTAGGAGACAAACTGTCCTCTCAGGCCCCTTTGACTACTGAGAGGACAAATCAAAGTATGTATGTACACTTGTATAGAATGGTATGTAGATGTGTGTGGGTTTAGAGAGTCACAGGCAAACATTTCTTTGGTGAAACAACTTCTATAAAAACATCTATCAGGTGTGAGTGGTGGGTGTGTTTACATCACAGAAACTGGCAAATTGACAATTCAGAACTTTTTTTTTAGTTTCCAGAGAACTGGTTTGCTAGCATACCGCTAGAAATGTCTATCATCAAAATGTTTGTTTTAAAAAATATCTTCATAACCCTCTTGTAAATACAAGGTGGCTACCAAGCTTGTTTGTTTTGTTTATTTTTATTGATAAAATTTAAAATATTGTAGCTTATTTGGTTGAAGGACTGCTTCACAAGTAATAGAGCTATTTAATGAAGTAGTATCTGGATTATGTTTCTAAGTGAGAGATTGTGAATATCAATGTATCTGTCTCACTTCCATTGTGAATGAGACAGAGTGGAAATAAATACACTTTAAAATGTGATCAAATTTTGCAAATAAAGACTGAATCATGCATAGCTGTAGACATAGACTAAGCTACACTATATGTAGCAACACACACAGTCTAAGAATGAAAGATTTACCATCCTTGAACAGAACAAAGGTCTAGTAAAAATCAAATCCAGCAATATTTATTGAACTATGTACAGGCCCTAAAGGCACATATTTTGTGAGGGAAGCAGTGTGTAGATATAGATTCTGAAGCCTTTAAATACCCCTTAATACATTATTTAAGATTGATTAGCATTGAACTGAGTTACCAGGTGTTTCTGGGGGACAGAGAAAACAAGTGCACTTCCCACACCAGTATACCTTCCACAGTACACCTTTGACACACACTAGCATATCTTCAATTTGGTTTCAGAGATTTTGTAAAATAGTACTCATGTAATTTACAACTGTCATCTTTGAAACTGTTGTAAAAATTGAAAAAATTTTCTAAAGAAATAAATCTAGGTTTGTGAGTTTGAGTGATTGTCTCACATTAATTTTGTCAAGATTAAAGGATAAAATGCATGATAATTTGTTTCATTATGCTCATGATGTTATAAAATTTTCTTCCTAGGTTTTAATTTTTGGAGGCAGAAAAACTTTGGAAGCTAGGAATTTCTAGCCATTAGGTCTCCTAGCAACAGGCTGTAAACTCTCAAACAAGCTTGGACTAGAATCTACTAGAATACACATACATGCTTTACGGAATACATAATGCATTTATTGGAAAACACATAAATATCCTACAAAATTTTCTTCTCTGAGATCCAACTGTAAAACTTGAGTTTATTTGGAAGATGCTTTTACTGTAACATTGATTATTTTTATTGTTGTTGTTATGAAAGTTTCTTGGCTTTGTGAGGTAGTGTTACGTCTCTATGGCAACAAGGTGAAAAAGCCTAGCTTATTTTGTCAAAGTCAACAACAATCCAGAGATTCAAGATCTCAATATGTCCCAATTTGTCCTTTTATTTTACTGCTCCAAAAATACAGCTTATTTTTAAAGAAGCTTAAAGAGGTTTACCTGAATAACATAGAGAATGTCTAGATACATTGTGGTATCAGGTAAAATCTACCATTCAAGATGGAAGACTATATAACAGCATATGAAACCTGTGTTCACCCAATGAGTAGTTTAATTAACTGAATAAAAGGTAAATATGAGTTTTAGTGCCAAATGAAGGAAATCTGAAGGAATGTATACTATTCCTTCCCTTCTACCAAGATGGTAGGTTTTCAATTCTGGAAATCCTTCTTAAAATCCTTCACAGGCCCTAGCCCCATCTTCCATGAGAGTGTGCCTACAACCTGTCGGTATCAGACGCTTTACAATATGACCTCGCACATTCCCTGGGAAGGGTTGGTCTCCTCCTGCTTCATCAGATGTATGATTTTGTTGTACATACGGTGAGGAGCGTCCAAACCCCAGATGAAATCCACGTGAGCCCATTCAGGAATGTTCTGATAGTAGATGAGGTTGGTCACTTCAGAGAGCAGTGTTTTTGCATCTTCTGGACTCGAAAGCCAGTCCTGCCCTCCTGTCCACATGGCTGTAGGGACCGTCATGTCTCTAACCTTGTACCTTACAGGAGTTGGCTAGAGAAAAGGAATAGTTTTTAACTCTAGATAACATTTGGACTTCCCAACTCCTAATTTACTTTTCGAATAAACAAAATAAACGTGCCATGTGTTGTGGTGAAGGGTACCTGGGCCTTAGAGCCATAAAGAACTCTGGTCAGAGTTTCTGTTCCAGCTGCTACATTAAGGTAAAATTACTTTACATTATTAAATCCTGGTTTCTTCGTCTGTGAATGGAAATAATATCTGTAATAACTTACCAGGTCAAGTGAGAAAACACAAAAAAACGCATAATGCCTTGTACTTTTTTTCTTCCTATTACATATTTTGCAAATAAACTGCCTTTAAAAATAATGTCCCTGTACTTTAAAAAATTTAACTTCATGAACATTTAATAAGGCAAGAATTAGAAATATTCTATAGTAAAAGGCAAAAAGACCTATTGGGAAGGCCTCCAGATTGTCACAGAGACTGTATGATCACAGGCAGCCCTGAGGCAGGCCCAGCCTGACTGCATCTTCAAATCGTGGAGAAGCAAACAAATGGGCCTGTGGGTAATTTACACAGGTAATTTGAGCCAAGGGGAGGTAAAAGTTAAATACCTGCTCCAACCCTCATTCCCTGCCCCTGCCCCTAAAAATCACCCCCCAAAATGGTATGTAGTATTCCTCATTCCTGTGAACCTTCCTTTATCCAAGCAGTGCTAGTAAATTAGCTGGGTTGGCTGAGCCCTTGGGATTAATCAGCACCCGGAACTTTTCATAGAAATGGGAAGGCCCGTTTCTTACTCAGAAAACCCACCATGGCATCTTTGCTCTAATCCAAAGTGTCCTGGATTTTCTGTGCTTCCCTAAGAATTTAGAGTTATGGCCTAATTTAGACAAGCAAGGTTGGAATATTCTATGGGGTCAGTAACAGTTTTTCTCATCTTAAAAGTGAAAAGATTGAACTAAATGTCATGTTTAGCTCTACATTTCTGTGATTTGATGACACCTCTTCCTATGTTTGTTTTCTCCTTCAAGAGAAAGGGGAAAAAGTTCCATTTTTTCTGGAGCCTACTCTGCATGTATCACTTCCTCTAGAACTCAGTCCATTAAATGTCGATCAACTAAAACTATCTTAGACCTGGAATATTTTCTCTAAAGACATTTTAGGAAACAGTGAAGAAGGACCTAAAAAAGTAGCTGATATCAGTGATTGAGAGTTTGCTATCCAGGGCGCTACACAGTCTGTCCAATTTCCTAGCACTTTATATCTGGATTGGTGCCCGGCAGTGGATGTAAAGTACAATGTGAGATTCTCAAAGGAAGATTGAGCTGTGTCTAATCTGCTCCCTCTAGCTCTGTTTGTATGGTAAATATTTACAGTGCTAACCAATAATCTTCAGTGAAGATTTTATGCTCAAAAGCGCATACCTATCCAATTCTAATTCTCTACATTTTGATTTTTAACTTTATTTCATAGCATTAGCTATGTATTTTCTTGGGTAAGGTAATAACATTTTTGTTTTCATATTTCGAACTTGCATGTTATAGATTCAATAAAAGTGTGACCATGGGGAATTCTTAAGAATTTTCTAATCCAGTAATTTTTGTCTTAAAGATAAAGAAATTGATATCTGAAGAATTAAAGTAGCCTGCCCTCCCCCACATAAGTTTTAGTGCAGAGGCAAAACTAACACAGTAATCTCCACCAGCCATTTCATGTTCTTTTTACTGTGCTGTGAAACAACTTTGCCCCCACTACCCCCATTTGTCTGTTTGTCTGTTAATTTTTATCCTAAAATAATCCCTCCAGGATCCACCATAGACTGCACTTTCTCTGTGCTAAATCTACCCCACCTTGCTCCTGAGAAGCCCAGAGCCTTGCTCAGGGAGGTGACCTCAGCAAAAATGGTCCTACTCCATTGTAGAGGCAGAGCGGTTTCCTGGCTAAGCTATGAAATTTCACATCTTCAAATGGAGTCAACCCTGACTATTACTCTCTTCTTGAATTCTCGTATTTTATTCCCATCTCTAGAATAAACTGTTGTTGCTACAATTTCCCTCTCACACATTTTCAAAGAATATATATTTCAGCAGATGTTGGTATTTGATTTTCTTACCTGATTGCATTTTTCTAGATTTTTGGTCTCACTCCCCCAGTCAAATGCCCGGAGTTCCCCAGAATTGACTGCCTAGGAGGAGACAAAAATACACAAAGTATTCAGAGGTGTCACTGGAGAAGGGTGGGGGTGGTGGGGGGTGGAAACACGCCACTCTGCAACCGTGAAGGAAGCAGAGAGCAAAAGCTGAACTGCTCTTCCATTCGGTGCTGGGATAAGCTTCTCAAGCAAGTGGAAAGAAAACAAGGAGGCTTTTCAAGGGGAAAGATGGACTCTATAAGTACTTGACCACCACATTATCAACTCCAGGAAGTGCATCCCTGGTGTCATCAGTGTTGCCGAGCATCCTGCACAACTCTGTGGGCTACAGTAGG
>CAUYPO010084053.1:0-13957 GCA_963574435.1 Cheirogaleus major | reverse complement strand
GGTGCAGATGTCTTTATAATAGAATGTCTTATGCTTTTTTGGGTAGATGCCTAATAATGCTATTGCTGGATCGAATGGTATTTCTATTTTTAGCTCTTTGAGGTATCTCCAAATTCTTTTCCACAAAGGTTGCACTAATTTCAGTCTCAAAATGATTTTTCTCTATTGTGGATCATGCTTTTGGTGTCATGTCTAAAAACTTTTTTATATTGTGGATTTTATTTCCTTAATAGTTATAGAGTTATTCAATTATCTGTTTCATATTGGGTGAGTGGCAGTATTTGTGCTTTTTAAGAAATTGCTCATTTTCAACTATGTTGTCAAATTTATGTGTGTAGAGTTCTTTATGGTAGTCCCTTATTATCATTTTGATGTCTCGAGTGTCTGTAGTGATATCCATGGCCTCATTCCTGATGTCAAAAATTTATATCTTTTCTCTTTTTCTTTGTTATTCTTGCTAGATTTGTCAATTGTATTGACCTTCTTAAAGAGGCAACTTTTTATTTCATTTATTTTCTCTATTTATTTGTTTTCAACTTCATTAATTTCTGTTCTTTGTTATTTCCTTCTTTTTGCTTGCTTTGGGTTTATTTTCTTCTTCTTTTTCTAGCTTTTTGAGTTAGGAGTTTAGATTTGAGATTTTTCTCGTCTCTACTGTATGCCTTTAGTGCTATAAATTTCTCTCTCAGCATTGCTTTAGCTGCATTCTACAATTTTTATATGTTGCATTTTATTTTCATTTAGTTGGATATAATATATTTTTGATTTTCTTCAAGACTTCCTCTTTGGCAGGAGTGTGTTGTTTAGCTTCTAAGTATTTTAAGATTTTCGTTTTATTGTTCTGTAATTGATTTCCAGTTTGATTTTCTTGAGAACACACGGTCTGACAAAACTCAGTCCATAATAACCACATTCATCATTCTGCCATTAAAAAATAAATTCTGTGTTTTTGAGATTAGGCTCAGAGGGCTGTTTCATAATGCCCATAGCTTTAGTTTTACCATACAAGTATGTGAGTGTGTATATGTTAGACATATTTGTTCAAAAGAAGCTATCCTTTCACAGGTTGTTTTAAGGCTGTGGGCTGCCAAAGCGCTCCATAGATATGCAATTTAATAGTACCTAAGATCATGAATTGGTTAGATATCATGCCGACATAATTTGGAGATTAAACAAATTTTATAGGCAAAATAGAATTGTGTTGCTTAATTACTTTTTAAAACTACATTTATTTAGAAAACTAGTTTATTTTATCAATTTTGTTATTACTCAATAATCTATGACTTTATAAGTTTGAAAATCAGGTTTGCTTTGTTAAAATGGAAATTTTGGTTTTAACATAATTTTACTAGGTTTCGAAAATCAATTTTAAACATCCTTTATCCATCTGCTTTTGAACCATGTACTTATAATTTTTAAAGTACTATGCTTTAGTGTTAAAAGATGAGATTGGCACTTACATTTCCAGCCAATTAATAGAGGGTTAGAAAAATGTATGACTAGTAGGAAAATGGAAAGCAACAAAGCAAATACTTTACAATTTCACTTGACAGTGATATTTCATCAAGTTAATTAATTTCTGTCATAATAAAATACAGTAAAAAATATATATAATATATTCCATCACTTACTTTCCAGATATAGCATACATCACTATTTTGATTTCTGACAGCAGAACTGATGTTCTCCTGAGGTGTCAAATTAGATTTGAATATTCAATTTTTAAAAATCTACAAAATGTCTTGCTAATTAAAAAATAATTTTTAAGATTTTTGTCATTTTAATGTTTGTCACCGTTATGTATTCTTTGAAATTTCTCACATCTTTAAATGATTCTATTTTGAAAGCCTTGAGTTAGAATCCTTGCCAGCAGAGCCAATCCCTTTCACAATTTATTAGTCTTAATTTATATTTTTTCCTGCAACTGATTTTCTAAATCTTTATTTCAATTTATGAGTATATTTTCTGAACAAGTAATAGTGCCATTACTGACCTTTTTTAAAGTGTGCTAACCAAAACAGAGAAATAAAGTACATGTTCCACCACAAGGAGTCACAAACCATATTCTAGAACCCTCTGCAATCAGCCCAAATGATGTTTCTGAAGAATATTTAAAGACTTTGGAAAAATGCTTTGTTATATTAAGTTTAAAAATCATATTACAAAATAATACTTTCAATATGATCCAACATATACATGCACATAGAAAAAGAGAAAGTTAATATTAATGCTGAGTTAGGAGATTATAGGTAATTTTTATTTTTTAATTTAGACTTGATTTTCTTCAAATTTCCTAAATTAACATGTATTAGTTTTATAATCAGAACGAGAACAATACATGTTACTCCAAAAAGTAAAAGTGCAGCCGAGACAATGGATTTTTTTGGAAGATAGCCCTTTAAGTGAAGTTGTCCATTGTTTGGAGGCATTTTCAAGCTCAAATCATGAACTCATTCAGTAAAGAATTATTGAACTATTACCTATGGTGGATATGATACTTGGTTCTGGACACAGAAGGGGTAAACTGGGGTATGAGGAGATGATTACAAAATGGTCCCCTCGGGTATAGAATACAGGTAAAATCATACTATATGATAGGTGTTGGAGTCCTATCATATAGCCCTCCAATAGCCCTAAAAAAGTGCTATAAGCATATCAAGACAGGGAAGCTAATTATGTCAGCCAGGCATCCTGAGTCAGACTAAATCACAATAATAGAACTTATTGGAACCTCATTAACTTAGTCCCAGCTGTCTGATTTACAGTTGGTTTCTCTGGCCTGAGCTTTTGAACAGGATGGATATGAAAGACTGCCATCTTGAAAAAAATGCAAATTATTAATCTTCAAACTGTAGTTGAACAGTTTTATTCAAAAAGCACATTAATGAACATTTGCTATATTCTGGTGCTAAAGGATACAAAGGTGAGTAAATTAAGAGTCTCATTCTTAGGAAACCCAGAGTTTAAATAAAATGTTTGTCTGTATCTTGTGTAGTATGAACACCTGTGATGATTTCAAGTACACTTTTTATTTAAAATCAGACAATGAAAAATAGAAAACAATTGTTTCCTTCTTTTGTTTTGGCTGTGAGAAAATTTAGAGCTAAATGTCACATCAGTAATCATTCATATTATTCCAGATAGTTGTGCTACTTATTTATTTTGATAAAAATTTCTATTCAAGAAAATGGCTTTATTGCCTTGAGAAGGACACAGATAGTAAATAATAAATTATAAATAATAGATTAGATAAATAATTAGATAATAAATCATAAATTAAAACCACATAAATGCATTTATCATTTAGTTACGAAGTATTTATAATTCTATACAAAAGCAAAGAAAATATGTTTGGTAGAAGAAATAAAGGTTAAAATGAATCTTATTCATTGGTAACTTAAATTGTTTTATTTATCCTAAGCAAGTAAAACTTATGTCAATAAGCGATTTTTTTTAAAGTTTAATTTGTAAGGTCAGATCCAGATGAACACGTATTGTAAAAAAATAATGAAAAGGCAAAGATGTGCTGAGCATTGATAGAACTGTTATTGCATAGACAAACCAAAAAGCACTCAAATCCCATTATCTATACTGACATTCAATGAGGGCAGCAAAGTGCAAAGGTTAAGTTACCCTAGAATGTTCTTCTTTATTTAAAACAGTAAGAAAAGTATATAGTCCTTTTCTTGAATACATTCTGAAACAAATCTAAAACTTAATGCTTTTTTCTTTTTTTAATTTATGAGGTCTTAAGTTTTCCTGGATACTCTGGATGACTAACTGATTAAGCAAAACAATATGTTTATAAAAATGTAATATGATATTAAATAAATATAGAAAGACTTTATGTAGTTGAAATAAATATAAAAATGATATTTAATTCTATAAGTAAATATTCTACTTATGGGGCAGAGATTTTTAGCTTAAATGTATATGAGATCAAATATGTAAATAGTTAGATTTTGAAATAGTAAAGTATGACAAAGGTTTACTGCGCTTACAACATTATTCTTTTTTAGGATTGTGTGTTTGAGGATAAGAATTAGTAAAGAAAATACAGATGATAATTAAATAAAATATGGTTTCATGACCTCATTTTAATTATGGAGGCTTTTATCCCAGTGGAATATGCATTTTATAGTAATACGTGAGTTTGGGAAATAATTCCATTTAAAATTCTTCTAAGCCAAGAAAAGCAAATTATTTTTTCTTAAGCCATTAAAAATTATTTTTCCTGGTTATGTCACTAAGAAATAAATCTGCCAGATTCTTTCCCCTCAAAAATTTCATTTTCCAAATCAAGCATCAGAAACCACATACAAAAAATTTCAGTTCACAAATTTATTTTTCTAGGAAGGAACCCAAGAAGTAACCTTGTATTAATTGTATCTCTTTTATTATTTCTTTTTAATTTTTCAAAACTTACTCATTGCTTTATACAATGTACTGCAAAAATGGATGTAAAGTCTAACCAAATGACAGGTATTAAAGAGAATAAATGAGGTTATATAATATTATCAACTAATGGGATGTATTAATATTCATAATGGAAAATATTTGGCTTTGACACTGACCCAATGAGAATGGAGGAAACATTTGCATTTCTGGAACCAGTGGGCCTTGAAAATAGAATTAGAAGAATTGCATCTTTATAAAAAATAAATGTCCTGCTGTTAATGGGTTTTGAATTTGAATGTTGGATTGACTTAATAAAAGCCAATATGCACAATTAGAGTCAGCAACTCTAAGCAATAGCCTTCTGAGTATATTAAAGTTGAAGGAAAAAATGTAAAAGTAGTGATTTCATTTTCTGTTTTCTACAGAGAACCTGAGCAAATTTTATGATACCTTGGAGCCAGCAAATTTTAGTTCTTACAGTAACAGCAGAGTTTTTACTGTCCAGGATGGAATTCTGTTTAGGGAATCATGTCTAACAAAAAAACACAACATAATATAGAAATATAAATGTAGATATTTTGCATGTGAGCAAAAAGTATACAGTTAAAATCTTTAACATTTTGGTTGAAAAATTTTAGTTTACTCATGCTTTTAAAAATTAGAGAAATATAGGTTAACGAATGCCTGTAAGAACCTAAAGCTAAACACTAGTAGCTGGATATATTCCTTCATCCTATTGATGAATATAAAAGCAAATCAAATGTCTTCCAATAGCAGAGACAATCAATTCAATTTTGGTTGAAATTTAGATAAACCAAATGTTTATAATGTTCTCCTCCAATTTGAAGGTTAAGAAAGCAAAAAGTATAGCAATATTTGTTTCAGTGAACTCATGCCTCCTTTTAGAAATTACCTTTTAATTCATAATTCTTTGTAAACCATTTGTTTAATAATTCTATCTAGAATTTTGATGGTTATTGATGCTAAACTCACTGTTCTATATATTTACAATTATTTTTTAAAATGGAGCATTTGTCTTTTTCCAGTTGTCTAGTATCTCTGTTGTTCTCCAAGAATACTTTAAGATATTAGTAATATATTCAACAGTGTAGTCTTGGAAAGTAATTATTTGAATGCACATCCTTTATATAGGTAGTTTCTCAAAATGTTCTCATTCATTTTGAGATTCAATTTCCTTTTAACCATCTTTTTACATCCTTTGTCCTTGCTGGAGAAACCAAGCAACATGGAGTTAGGCTTGATTTCTTTGTTGTCTTAACATTACAGTAAGTGGTGTGGCTGGCAGATATGATGTTTGGTCTAATATGGTTTATGATAGGCTATTATTTTGGGGATGATTAATGTGTGGCAGGCACTGTAGTTTGTGCTTTTATATACACTAAATCATTTAATGCTCACAATAACTCCTGAGTACTGTAATTTTTGATTTTACAAATGGGGTGACTGAGGCTACAGCCACAGTTAGCAGAAACGGCAATGTGTAACTCCAACCACCTCTCCTCAGAGCCGCAACACTAATATTAAAATAAGTGGTAGATCCAGCTTCAAACGTAGATCAGCCTTTTCCCCAAAGCTCATTTGCATTCTACCACACCAAAGGATTTCAGATTTGTCAGCAATGGGAACTTTTATTTTCAAACAAATCTGTGGTACTCTGAAATATCAGCAAATGAAAGAAGAGCTGCTTGTTGGAGAGTGAGGCAGGATATCTGGAACCCTACCCATTAGGACCTAGAGGAACCCTAAATTTTTCATAAAAAGCAGTTCATAAACCCTTATTTATAACATGCCATGTCCCAAGGGCACCATTAATATATAAAATAGATCTTTAAAGGCCAGTTGATTGTTTTTAGTTTACAATAACCTTTATTTTTATTTACTCTTGCTCATATACCTCTGTCTCTGTTCATTTTCTTTGCATATCTGTACTCATCTAAAACTTGAAGTGTAGTCACACTAGTTTATGAGTATATTCCTCACCTGGCTCATTTGTGATTTTATAATTGAAAGCTTCTCTTCAAGGGCGTCCTGTTCTTTTTTGGGGACTCCGACTATAGGATCATATTTGTCTTTTCTTTGACTTTTTGGCATCTGCTTCCCTAAAGAACAAATCAATTTTTCTTCTGGTGAAAATTAAGTTTACAAGTTTACTTTTATCCTTGTTATTTTCCATGAAATTGTCAGCAAGATAAGGCAGCATTTTGTCACATGATCAGGGTTTAGCAGAAGATTTTTGGCAGATGTCTATGGTTGATGTCTCCATTTGGATCTTATTTTTCTCTTGTGTCAGTTTTGTGCCATTATCCTTATTTAATCTGCTCTGACAATTATACGTGAACATTCTGAAACAGGCAAACAACAATAGCAATGTTCAACATATATATTAATCTTATCTATCCATTCGTCTTTCAATCCATCCATCCATCTTAATCCTCATGCACGTAACTTTCAGTGCTCAATAGTATAAAAAGGAGAGATATCTTAGAATCATACTTTCTCCTCCAAATTTCTGATTTACATACTGGTATATAATTTCTCTAATCCTCAGTTTCTTAAGCTGCGAAATGTTTGGACTAGGGGATATGATCATTTCAGCCATCAAATTGCATATGTTTTTCACTCCCTTTCCTTTCTCTGCTGTCCATTTCATTTGGACAAAGCATATACTGACTCCCACTTAAATCATATTATTCTCAACCCCTCTTTCTGATTATTGATTGTGAATTACTGGAACATACACCCCTCTTTTAAAGAACACCTGACAGGATTAGCATTCATCTTTGATAATAAAAGATGTTTTAAGTACCTCAGCATACCCTTGCATACACAGACCACTTTTACATGAAGTCTTGGTTTGCGCATGGAATCTTCTTTATAAAATGGAGTTCCCAGTCACTGTCAGAAGTCCATTATTCCAGTCATGTTAGCCATGTTTAAGGAAATGAAAGCACATTTCATAAATATAATTTATATAAGCAGCTATTCACTTTCTATATCCTCTTTTCTTTTCCAAAGTTAACATTCAGAAAGGATTAAAACCACTGATATTCTCCCAAATCCTTCAAGTTTTCTAGGTACAATTTTGAAGTCACCAGAGATATATACTAGGTTTCTTTCAAGTATTATCCACTTATTCATTCCTCTGTCATTCAGCAAAAATGGTTAGCAGTGGGCAAACCATCAGATCTCAGGTGCCTACTCTAGAAATTACAATGACCAACTCCCTGGAATTTTCTGCTTGCTATAGGGAGCTCCAGTGGATATAAGATTTTTTAAATTCTGGTTCACTCTTGCATTCAGTAATATTTCAGCTTCTTCAAAGTAATTTTAATTCTCCAGGCTTCTTAAGAATTTCTTTCTCTGCTTCCTTCTTAAATTATTTTCAATGCCATACAAGAATCATTCATACTATTGATAAATCATAGTATAAGAAGGAGTTACTCACATAGGTGTATTTTCTAAGAAGGACATTTAAGTTTTTGTAAGTCTCATATAACTGATGAATGCCTTTAAGCCCTCTCACTGTAGAGGTCTCATCTAATCTCACTTTGAAATGCGTTCTCTATACTGATGATTTCCAAATGTATTTCTGGTTCTCTTCTCTTTCCTGAATGCTGGACTCAAATGGCCAGCTCGAGATGTTATTTCTAACTGAATGTCTAGTGTCATGTTAGACTTAATATGGTCAAAGCAGAAATCTTATTTCTCCCTTAAACCTGCTTCCTCCCTGTCTCTGTCTCAATTATCGGCACCAACATCAGGCCAATTCCTCAGAAACTTAGGAGTCTTTCGTGACACCCCTCTTCTTTCATTTCTAGTAAATCTCTGATTTATCAGCAAGACTCTTAGTTATTCCACCAACTAAAATGCATCGTTCCATTTTTTACCATTTCTACTACTGCCATAGTAGTCCAACCCAGGTCTCTAGACTGGACAACAGCAAGTCTCTGACCTACTGTCTCTGTTTTTACTCTTTTCTCTTATAATCTACACAGCAGCCAGAGAGTGATCTTTAAAAGATGCTAATTAAAGCTTATTGCCCCCTGGGTTAAAACCTTCCAATGGTTTGGCAGTGTACTGAAATAAAATGAAAAGCCTTTACCATGGCTTTCAAGACCCATGGTGTTCTGGCTTCTATCAGATCTCTGACTTTATTTCATGCACTTGCCCCTCTTTTCCTGTGCTTTGAAAATGCCAAGTACATTTCTCTTTTAGGGTCTTTGCACTACGTGTTACCTATGCCTAGAATGTTATTCCCCCAGATCTTAAGGCTGGCCCATTTCTACCATCCAGTCTTTGGCTCAAATGTAAACTTCTCAGTGAAATCTTCTCTCATCCCCAGTCCAAAGTAGTACCACTTTCTTAACTCCTTCCCCGCAAGTTCCTCTCTTTACCACTGCATTTTTAAAATCCACTGTAGTTATGAATATAGAGATAATCTTATTTATTGTTTTGCTTTCCACCCTATCCCACCCCCTTTTCAGTGTGATCTGTTAGGGTAAGGACCTGGTCTTCACAACTGCACAACTAGTGCCAGTACAGTGCCTAGAACAGAGAAGTCCTCAACATATAGTTGCGATACCTATAAAACATGAACATCTCCAGTTCTCCTGAATTTCAAGTGAAATTAGCTTTCTGTAAGTCTCTTGTAAGGTGACCAGCAAATGTCTTTTTTCTGGAAATAGGAAATTGTGGAATGTTGAGTTTATTCCAATTTTGAAAGAAAATGACATATATTTTCTGACATTTAAAAGAAAAAGACCTCCTAGGTAATTCAGAAGGGCATTTCATCAAGAAAAACTCCACCATTCTCCTAGCTTAGCTGAATCTGTCCACCTCACAAGTATCTAAGCAGGGAAAACATCAACACCTATGTATACTTTATCAAGTCATTAAATCCAGAAAGTGAATTTAAATCTCTTCTAAAGCAGTGACACAATGTAGTTGTGGAGCCTTGTCATGTCAGGCTCCACTACTGGTCCTGGGAACATAGCTCTAAAGGAAACTACCTTGCAATTTTCTGGGCCAGAACCAAAGTCAAGACAACAACAAAAACAACAACAACAACCAACCCCAAACCAACAAAACAAAACAAAAGAAAATATAACCGACTATTGACCACGAAGGAAAACATATGCAATGGTTTGTTTAGGTATGTTTGTGTTGTGCTTGTGCAGGGTAAGGGGAGGGACTGCGGAAGTGAAGTGAGAGGCAGAACTGGCTACATAACCTGCTTTGCCTATTGTAAAATGAAAATGTGAGGATCTTTGTTCACAAATTATTAAGAATTCCAAAACAGTGACAGCAGATTATTGTTGCAGAACATTAAACTGAACAAGGCCCTTCTGCGTGCAGGATTCCATGCAACCGGACAGTCACACACCCCTGAAACCCATCCTAGTGGGAGGGGAGGATTAGAATTCTTCTCCAAGGACTGGGAAGCAACCACAGCCTCCCCTCTCCCAAGGAAACAACAATAGCAAAAGGAAACAACTAGCAACATTAGAGCAGGTTGTGCCCAATCTTGATGGTGGTGCTTGTGGTGGCAGTGGAGCTGGGAGCAGCACTCTTACAAAGCAGACTTTAGATTGATGGAGGAGGTAACAAAACAGTTTCTGAGGCTCCAAAGTAGAAGCTCCAAGGGGCAAAAAGAATAAGGTAAAAGGAAAGAGGCCGAATCAGACTTTCCTTCTGCCCTTATGCAGACAATGCCTTTTCTTTCAAAAGAGCCCATCTCCTGAATTCAACTACTGTGTATCTGGTGCTTTAGGAGCTGTGGTGAGAAAGGTGGGGCTGGTTATATGGGTGTGTGAGACAGACAAAAAAGGGTAGAGACAGGTTTAAATCCATTTTTGTGGACTGGCTTCTGACCCTCTTTGGCAACAAACCCGAGGGCTCCCAGAGGGAGCCTGGATGTTGATGGGTTCCGGACAACCGCTATTTTATCCTCCCTTGACGCTTCGAAGGTAAGACCCAAGGGGAACCTCTGTGAGCCACATTCTTGGGCTCATCAAAAGTCACCTCACTTGTAGAAGTGCGTAGTCCTTGAGCATTCGGAAGAGGTGGCAGGGACTGTGGGGACCAGGAAGCTCGCGGCCCCGGGAAGCCGGTCGGGGAGGTGCGTCCAGTCCCCTCTGTCCGCAGTCGGGGCAGCGGGTCCAGCGGGAGTCCCAGTGGGGAGGAACAGACCGGCCTGCCGAGGAGGCTCTGAGCCCCGCCCCTCGGTCCTATCCCGGCTCGAGGAGACTCAGGCCCCCGGAACCGCGGGCAGAGGGGGCGGCGACCGGGCACCCTGCGGCCACTGCGGCCACGGCTCCAGCGGCTCCGGCGCCCGCCGGGTGGTGGCTCTGCAGTGCCCGCCCCCTAGCCCCCTTCCCCGCCCCTCGCGCCCCCTTCCCCGCCCGGCGCCCGGGCCGCGCTGACCCGCCGTCCCGTCCCTCCGAGAGCGCCGGGGCGGCAGCTTCTCGGCGGCGGCGCCTCCCCTGCGCGGCGGCCGCGCTGCAGCGGCTGGGTCCTCCCGCCTCGGCCATTTTCCCTCCCCCGCCTCCCTCCGGTTCCTCATCCCCGCGCCCTGCCCCCGCGCGGGGACTTTTCCGGAAAGTTTTTATTTTCCGTCTCGGCTCTCGGAGAAACAAGCTCCCGGTTCGGCGGCCGCAAAACTTTCCGGCTGCCGCGCCGCCGGCCCCCGCCCTCGGCTGCCCGGCCCCGCGGCCCGCGGCGCGCCCCGCCGAGCGATGAGCGCCCCTCCGGTGCTGCGGCCGCCCAGCCCGCTGCTGCCCGTGGCGGCGGCTGCGGCGGCGGCTGCCGCGGCGCTGGTCCCGGGGTCGGGGCCCGGGCCCACGCCGTTCCTGGCTCCCGTCGCGGCCCCGGCCGGGGGCGTCTCGTTCCATCTGCAGATCGGCCTGAGCCGCGAGCCCGTGCTGCTGCTGCAGGACTCGTCCGGGGACTACAGCCTGGCGCACGTCCGCGAGATGGCTTGCTCCATCGTCGACCAGAAGGTAAGGCGCCGCGCGGCTGCGAGCCTGGCGCCTCCCGGCCGCGCAGGGGGCGCTGCCCGCCGGGCCAGCCCTCGCCGCGCCAACTTTCCGGCTCCGGGGGCTCGGCGGGGACCCAGCCTCGCCGGCCCTCTGGAAGGGTCTGGCACCGGCGGGGGTTGGACACCGGGACTATGAGGCACCGCACTCGCTGTGGCACAGTACTCCCCTCGCTCCCTGTTATAGTCAGTGGTTTCTCTCCAGTCTGCATGCTCTTCACCCATTTCCATCCTTCTCATGGCATTTCCAGGTATCTTGCCCTTTTCTCGCCGCGCGTCGCGCCCCTCCTTATCCTTGAGACTTCCCTGCTTTCCCCTGTCCTCCCTCCGGCCCCTCGACCGGCTCATTCCTGGCGCCGGAATCCTCCTTCCTGCAGCAGAGTTTCCCCCGGGACACGCTCGCACGATTTCAGCACCACTCCCTTCCCCTCCAGACCCCTCTCCCGGCGCAGGTTGTTGTGAAGTTCCTGAAATGACCTGGAGACGAGGAATTTCTCACCTGTCATATACGCTTTTAGGAGAGGGTGATTGACTGGGCCAGCTGTGAAAACAACTGACCAGACCACAGCTCCTCAAGTCCGTGCCGTCCTTTAGTCCCATCTCTATATGAGCGTGGAAACAAATTTTCCAGCGATAAAACCTGAAAGTTGCAGCCTTCCTGTTTTTCATTACCGGGACACTGATAATGGGACACTGAGCTGGTGGGGGTGATGTCCAGAAACATTCTAAGGCTTGGTGTGCCCTTAAGTTTGAGGCTGTGGGACTCTGGACAGCGGCCACCAAAGGCAGGTTGGAAAAGGGGCCGTTATTCTGGGCCAAGCTACCCCGGGAGGAGATTCAGCCTGCCCATCCCAGTCTACAGTGCAATTTTGATTTTCAGGTTGTCTCAGTAGCCATCCAGAGGATGTTGCATGGAAGGGGGCAAGAGGGTGTAAAGGAGGGAGCCATGGCGCCAGTCTTCTTAGTATAAACAGCCAAGGGATTGGGGTGGAGACAGGGGTCTCTAAAGGTGTTAAATTTCAGCCCTGGGAGACTGGCTAGTACTCGCCTTGCCTTATAATGGTCACTTGAATAATCATGAATTGCATTGCGTTCTTTAAACAATTCCTAACAGAATTCGCTAAACCTTGAGGGTTGTGAATTGTGGCACTGAACACAGGGACATTAAGAAAAAGCCCCAGGGAAAAATCACTAATCTGGGAAGTTGTAAAAGTTCTAGACTAAAGTAAAAATGAGTGCCAGAAATTTTTGTTTATTGAAAGGAGTGACATTTTCTATTACCTGTAGCTCTCAATTGTTTGCAAGTTCCATAAAAATAACAAATTTTGTCTAATGCCAACATAAGTCATGCCATGCCCCTCCTCCACATCCATATTATGGAATTACTATTGTGGGTGGACAAAAGCACTCTCCTGGCACTGAAAGCCTTACAGTGATGGAGACTGTAGTTTACAACAGTCTCCATTAGGATGCAAACCAGTCAATTAACAAGAAGTGTTGCATAAGCATGTACATAAGGTAAAATAAAATTTCTCAAAAAGCTAATGCAATTGTGTAGAATTTTAATTTACCTAATTTCTAAAACATGTGATACAGTGACAGAGAATATTCAAATTGGGTCAAATTAATATAGACAGACTTTGTTTCAACTAGCTTTAACACACACACACACACACACACACACACTCACGCATGCGCCCACACACACCCTCCCTGATATAAGTTAGGATGGGGAGAGACATGTATGGTTCAAGAGGTTTGGGATTGGGGTATTGAATGGAGAGTGACTTCTAGTTGTCTCAGAAGCTACCAAGAGGGGTGTTATATGGAGAGTGATGTGAGTGTAGAGGGGCAGGGCCAAGAAGCATCTGTGGAACACAGCAGGCCTGAGGGTAGTGACTAGGATATTTAAGGAAAGTACAATTATGAAAAGGCCTTGAAATTAAAATAAACTCAAATTACTAGAAGCTTCAGGAATCTTTTCATAGAGATACCATACCAAGGACATCTGAAAGATGGATTTGCTGTGTGAAGGATGTTTTGGAATGCCAAAAAATGTTATGGCAGAAAGAACACTGGAGTTCAGTCATGAGCTCCTTAGAACCTGAGCCAAGACTCTGGGGGAGAGACATGGAGAAATACTGGAAAGGGAAAATCATCAGGTCTGGTGACTGATTTATAAAGTCCTTCTCTTTTGCATTTATTCTAGTAGTTCTTCTGTCTCTCAGATAAAAGTTTGAAAAGTTTCTGTTTGGAATAGTCATAGGGTAATGATCTTGCTTACTTTGATTTTTTTAAAAGATTATAACAAATATGGGGTTAGATTTAGAGATGAGAATCAGAAAACTATGTAGTATAGAATACTGTAAATAAATAGATAGTAGATAGTGAATCTAGACCCGGGGTCCTCAAACTTTTTAAACAGGGGGCCAGTTCACTGTCCCTCAGACTGTTGGAGGGCCGGACTATAGTTTAAAAAAAATTATGAACAAATTCTTTTTTTTT
>CAUYPO010084047.1:0-39805 GCA_963574435.1 Cheirogaleus major | reverse complement strand
GTGGTTTTGATTTGCATTTCTCTGATGATTAGAGATGTTGAGCATTTTTTTATATGTTTGCAGGCCATTATTCTGTCTTGTTTGGAGAATTTTCTTTTCATTTACATTGCCCATTTCTTAATGGGGTTGTTTGATTTTTTCTTGTTAATCCTTTTAAGTTCTATATAGATTCTTGTTCTTTTGAGCAAAGGAGTAACGTGATCAGACTTACATTTTTCTTTATTTGTAACTAATACAATAATTGTATATAATTATGGAGTGCAGTATGATGTTTTGATATATGTATACATTGTAAAATATTAAATTAAACTAATTAATATGTACATCATCTCACTTATCTTTTTATAGTAAAAACATTTAAAGTCTACTTTTAGCAATTTTGAAATATACATTATTGTTAACTGTGCTTACTATGCTGTGAAATAGAGACTTACATTTTAATGTAACAATTACCGCATTTAGAAATACTAGTCCATCCATCAGGAGATATAAGTTTGGAGTCATAGTTTCTATTTCAATCCATGAAACTGGATTAAATCACTGAGGAAGTGTGTATATATAGAGCAAAGGAGAGGACCTAAAATTGAGGCTTGGAGAATTCTGACATTTTTAGTTTGGTAATATAAAAAGAACAGCAAAAGATACTACAAAAGAATAGCCAAGGATATACAGAAAAACTAGGAAAGTTCTGCATTCTAGCAACCAAGTGAAGAAGAAAATCTTTCAAGGAAGATAAAGCTATCAGCTATTAAATATGCCAAATACTGTGAATAGGTTAAGTAAGAGAAGACCTGAGAAATATACATTGGATTTAACAATGGTTAAGTCATTAGTGACATTGATAAAAACAGCTTCAGTGGGAGTAGTAAAATAAAAGGCAGATTGAAGAATATCCAAAAGAGCCCAGAGAAGAATCAGAAATAATGATTTGAGATAATTCTTTCAAAAAGTTTTTCTCTATATGGAGTGAGATAAAAGGGGAGGTAGTTGGAGGACATAAGATTAAAAGAGGCTTTTGTTGTTGTTGTTAATTTGGAGGATATAAAAGCATGTTTTTAAGGTGAACAATCATCCCAATATATTTGGGCTTATCCTAATTTGGACACTGACAATTCCACATCCAGGGAAATGCCTTAGTCACAGACAAAACAAGATGTAATCCAGTGTGGCAGAGGTGGGGAGAAGGGGAGAGGAATTGATGATGTTTCAGAAAGAAGAGAGAAGTTCAATAAACCTAAATAGTTGCAATGGGACAGGGTTTGGTGCACATATTTATCAGTTATTTTTAGTAAGGAGCACAAAGATTGAAACCATTGCAACAGGAGAGATGGCAGAACAAAGAGGCACTGATTCAGTAGGTACATATGGGGGTAGAATCTTGTTGAAGTACTCTTACTGGTTCTACTAATATTTCCTTGCTGAAAGAGGAAGTGATCTCATTAGAAAAAGTGAGGACTGTGATTGGAGGTTGGAAAAGAGAGGGATACTGAAAAAAATCATCTATGACAATAAGAGTTGAATGGACTCAATAAATGTCACACAACTGACATACAGCTGAGCAACATGAATACTAGAAGTTAGTTATCATTGATTTTAAGTGACACAAGTCAACATGATTTTATTATTTTTTCCAGTCTCATAAGGGCTTTTCAAGTGATTATGTTGAAGTGATAAAGGAACCAAAGAATTGAGGATGTATGCAAGGAAGAATTCAAATAATTCCCTATGGAATTTTAGCTGATAAAGGAAAAAATGGAGTACAAAGGGGATAGAAGGTCTAAAATTGTAGCATCAGTGGATAGCAGTGTGATCAAAGGACTTGGAGTTGAGGTACAAGAGAGAATGAGATAAAAAGATGAAAGGGTAGTGGCCAGAAAAGGGAAGACTTAGAAATAATTCCGACTCATGTTGCTTTTCCCTAAATATTGTGAACTAAAGTATAATTTTAAGGCTCCACCCCCACCGGCTGACTGAATGGACCCCCTCATGGCCAAGGAAATATCTTAAAATTAAAATGTCTGCCAGAAGGAGGGAGGTCAGACAGGACTCATCATGCCCCCCTCCTTTCTTGGGGACTTCCTTTATAACCCATTAACAGGCCTAAGGATAAGCAAGACAAACCTGCAGGTCCTCAATTTACACAACAAATCTATGTCCAGTGGCTTATCTCTGATAACAGCTCCTTACGTTAAAACATTCCAAGCCTTTAGACAAAGCTTCATGTCTTTAACGAATTACAATCCAAAGAATCTTTAAACCCACCTATAACCTGTAAGCCCTTCGCTTCAAGATCTCCCACCTTTTTAGGCCAAACCAATATATGCCTTCCACGTACTGATTTATGACTTTACCTGTAACCCTTGCCTCCCTGAAGTGTATAAAAACCAAACTATAACCCAACCACATTGAGTCCACTTGCCCAAGGCCTCTTGGCAGTGGCTCCGGGTCATGGTCCTCAAATTTGGCTCAGAATAAATCTCTTTAAAATTATTTTACAGAGTTTGGCTTTTTTCCGTTGACACCTATGAACATTTAAAGAGGGGCTAAAAAAGAAAATAATTCCCAAGTTAATTTTGCCATCCGTGGAAATATTTTTACTATTCACTTATTCTGTAAAGTGGCAAGTACTTTACATAATCCTCTTTAATTCTCATAGTAGCCCCTAAAGGAGTGTATTATTCTTCTTAATTATGCGGAAAGAAGTGCAAAGTTAGAGAGGGTATATATCATTACACAGACAGTAGCAGGATTTGAATCCAGGTCCAATTCCAAAACTCAACTTTCCTCTACTTCTGTATACTGCATCTTCCTAAAAATGAATATTTTGGCAATAAGTCTTTTGGCAATAACCACAGGACCACCATATAGAATTTAAATTCCTATATTCCCAAATACAAGTGAAATACATATAGAATGAGTGATCTTACAAATTGTAATCTTGCATTAGATTTACCAAAGGCATTGTCTATTTTTTTTTTTATTTCAGGAAATTATGGGGGTACAAACATTTTGGTTACATGTTATGACTTTGCCACATCCCTGTTTTTTTTATAAGATTACTTTTAAAGAAAAGTCAGATTCCTTACCTATTATGCCCAAAGTGCTAGCCTCAGGATTACTCATTGATTGTCATTCTGCAACAGGGATTCAAGTCTTTCAGTATCTCAGAGAGAATTTACTCACCCGCTGTAGTTTTCAGAGGAGTAGATAGTACTGTGGGGGAGGTGGGGGCCCGCACAGACCTCAGGTAAGCATTCAGTGTGCAGGAGGGACCAGGAACGCCCATGGTTGGTAGAAAACTCCAAGTTTACACTAATGACACCAGAACAAGCACAACAGAAAGGGGCAAAGATAACAGATATAATGAAGTTTTCATCTCTGGCTAAGTACATTAAATCTGTAGAACCAACGTAAAATTTTGTTAAGATGCTGTTTCCTAAATGATTGTTTTATCCTTCACTGAAGTCTGGCCAGCTTTCAAAGGGCAATCAGTTAAATTACTGCTATAAAAACAATGTTTTAAAGACAACAAATGGTAACTTGAGCTGTGCTCTGGAGTTCGGTAGCTGGAAAGGCAATTACCATGTCTCACACTGTCACTTCATCCTGTGAATGTGAGATGACAGAACTCTTAGAAAGGATACGAGCAACACTTCGGCAAGTGAAACCAAGTGAAACTGAGAAGTCATAGCTCTTGAAGTGCTAATTGATTTCCGTGCTTATTATTAGGGGGTCACTAGCCAACATGAGGTCAAGCTTTTTTTCCGTTATTTGGATTTTTTTTTCTGCCTTAGCAATCTGTTGTAATGGATGGCTGCCACAGCACGTGCAAACACCTCTGATACCTAAGCTCAAGCTCTTAGAATGAAGGCATTCCCACTTACAATCTATCCAGTCATATCCCACATATTAAGCAAAGAACTTTTGGGAAAAGTATGTATATCATTAATGAACATTTGATTTAAAATCCAGCTAAAACCCTACTGAGAAACTGCCTCTGATGTAATAATAGCCAAGTCTGAGAGCTCTCTTTTAATTAGTTTAGTACACTTGCAAAATAGGGATTCCTACCTGTTCCCAGGTTGATGCGTTCCACATCCCAGATTAATGGAAAACTGTATCATGTGAGACATTGTAGAAGGGAGAACAGGCAAGACGTGGAAAAAGTCTACAGCCCAGACATTCCTATTATGTCCTTGATGGTTCTTTTGCCTGAGACAAAATTTGGTAGCAGGAGTCTGAAGTTCAGGATTGATGACCACAGAAACCAAAGATGGAACCTTCCGAACAAAGGAAACCAAAATCACTCATCATCCTTTCTATGTTAGTCCATGTAAATTCTTCTAGATTCTACCTAGTAATCACTATGCACATAACTGCTTTTTATTAAGCACCAGGTAGAGTCCTTTGTGTTCCCATTTGCTTCCCATATCTTTCATGTTCCCGTATCTTTCATGTCCCTTTGTGTTCCCATATCTTTCATGACAAAGATATTATCCTCAAGGAGTATTCATTTTAGTGACTCAGAACTTCTCCTGTACAGAGAGATGGGGCTCTCTGTGTGTGACTGATCAGGCTCTCTGCATGCAGATAAACTGGTGTAAGGTCTGTTAAAGTTTTCAAAGCATGTGTATCCATTTTATCTAACTTAGCAAAAGACAAAGCAACTTGACATTTATACTTTATCATCAACCCTCTTTTAAAGCATATTTGTATAATACTAACGGTTTTCCAAGTAGTGTTCTGAAAATAGGACTCCAAGCAGAAACAGCCAGAGTCAATGAGTTAATGCATGCTAATTTACATAATTGATTTGATCTGAGGCATGCAGAAGACCAGAGCAGGTGTAATTCTACCTTGCCACTGCTGGAAAAGTAGTCCATTATGAAATCCCAAAGGCTATAATTTGGATTACTCCTGCATGTGGAATGTGCTGGATACTTATTCTGGTTGTTTTCCATTCTAACCTTAATTTTTATCTCATCTTCCTAACTTAAACCCTGAGATGCTAGACGCTGGCTGTGCTTAAGCTCTTAAAAGTACCTAGGGTGCCATCAATGTGCAGAGAAGGCTAACTAATAATGAGTGGTTGGGTGTGGTTGTAGCACAAACAAATCTACCATTATAAAGCATAATTCTATACCTATGACACCATATCACATAATTTTGAAGATGTGTGCAAATAACCAGAGGCAATACCTTTCATACATCCAAAGGGCAAAGGAAAAAGGTAAACCTCAATAGCTCTCATTAGCAAAGAAAAAAGCAAAGGTAATAATAATCTGTACTTTTACAATGTCCTCTACCTAGGAAAGATCCAAATGCTGGATAAACACTCATTATGCTTAATAGCAAGTCTGTGAGGCTGCATAAATACAGCTACTTTTAGGACTGTCTTGGGGACAAGAATCACTGTCAGTCAGAGTATTGGGTTCTATGTTATTGTCTCTGATGGACTGTAATCCATTCTTCCTGATAAAACTGCATTTTTCATTTGTATCAGAAAAAATTGAGTGAATAGTAAAATATCCATTTCACTTTTTAAGAAACCTGGCAGCTTTCTGGGCTGCCAGAACAGAGATTTACCCTCTGCGTCTGGCATGGTCTTTGTGGTTTTGACCCTGGCTTATCCAGGGAAGTCTGAGGTGGGCTATTTGGTGCTGGGACTGGCATGTGTACCTTATACGAGGAATAGGAAAGGGTATCCAGTGCAATGTGCTCTTTTCTTCCTTCAAGCTTTGCATACAGGATGACATCATTTTCATGAGAATCTCCAGGGTCACAAATTCCTCCTGTATAAAACAAAAATTTTAAGTTGTTAGCACCAATTTGCATCCATAAACATATCAAATACATTGTTAAATTTCAGAATAAAAAATAATTCTAGTAACGAGATGTCGCTCAACAGTAACCCTAAACAAAGGCAACCAGACCCAAGGAAGTATTATTAATTTATATAGTTCAGATAGGCCATGCTAAAGATCAGACTTGATATTTGTGAAGGCCAAAGTAACTGCTTGCTTAATGAAATTATGCAAATAACAGTATGCATCGAGCAGCAACTGCACATCCATGTTTTAACCCACATTAAAAAGATGTGCTCTGCTTTTTAATAAACTATTACTTCCTTATAGTGAAAGTTTTTATGACCAAAGTTCAGAACCTATTGATTATAGTTTTAAAGCAAGTGTAGTGACCCACTGCATCAAGGACTTCCGAAGTAGTGTCATTCAAACTATTGCATATCTTTAATATTTTAGCACATATATTTGTATTTTAAATGCAGTTCATTTTTCATTTTTATGTTTGGGACCTCATTTGACTATTGGAAGGTACACAGAGTAGTTCATTCCCTATCACTCTACTTTAGTTATATGAAACACTATACCATTAGAACTGAAAAGTAATTAAGATCATCCTGATGATGAAACTGAACAACAGAGCAGGTACCTGAAGCCAAAGATCATTTAATTAACTGGTGGAGGAGCCAGGAGTAGATGCTATGTCTTTTAACCTTTGACACTCTATTCTTTTCACTACTGCATTCTGTCAATAATTCTTGCTATTGCTGGTTTCTACCAATTTTGTAACCTGGGTTTCAAAGGATAACATGTATAACTATTAATATGAGCCTCTCCCTACTCACCACTATCCTTAATAACAGCACCACCCATGACAGCAGGAGTGTGGGTATGTGCATGTATTTCATGGCAAATATTCTATCCCCAAGTTCCAAAATTTATAACATTAACTTTTTTTATTGTATTATCTTCCTAAAAAATTTCTTTAGTTCTTAACTCAATCATCATCAATGTTAATTTTTATCTATAGGCAATTGCTATTGCTGATATTCCATAGTGACAGTAATTGAAACTCCTGCCACTAAAATTACTGGGCAGTAGATATATCTGTTCTGATCCATAAACACTAACTATTCCTTCGTACTTAGCAGTTAAATTTTCATAGCCTACTGATGGGAATTTTGCTTTGTCATAAGCCTCCTCTGAGCTTAGAGCATAAGCCAGTTCCAAAGATCCCAGACCTGGGGTGAGTAAGAAAACAGATTTTCTGAATCTATAAACCTGACATCTGCACAGTTGACTATAGTAACCCCATTAAGGTCATCTATGGGGCCAATCCTGATTGGCCAGCTGTCTCATTTACATGGCATTCCCATTTCATCTTCCTAAACGCAACAATTTGGCATCTAATAAATATTTACTGGATTAAGTTATTTGAACTCAGAATAGAGAAGACAGATATGGTTATAATGTAGATATCACCCTAATAGATATTTATTGTTCAAGGGCAACGACCTGTAGAGAAAAATCTTATGATTTTAACATCTATATCATGCGTTTTAGCATTATATTACATACTTCAGTGTTACATAAATATATTCTAAATGATGGTCTGTAGGGGAAAGATCCACGTGAAAACTAAATTCCCTTTTTGAAAATGCAACTTTTTTATTGCACATTGAGCACATATTAAAGACTTACCAAAAGAGAACGAAAAAGGTGCAAGATCACAGGCAGGCTGCTTTAGAGCACCACACCCAATGACACAGGAATTGAACTATCAGCTCTCTCTAATTTCATTAATTTGTTTCCCGTAACTCCTCTCTTGCTCTCTTGAGAACAGTTCGTGAACCGCATCTGCCCTTCCGGGAGAACTGAAACACACGTGGGAACCCAGCCCAGAATGGCACAAGAAGAAAGTCCTCAAGGAGCCAAGACTTTACAATGATGACAGACTTTATCGGAAAGGTCCCTGTGGGGGCAATTTATCAGTTCTGTGACATTTCGGTGGCAGCAGCTCCTACGGGAAGATGTGGATTCTTTTTCGGCTTCGCAGCCTTTGATGCCTTGTGGAAAGTCATGACTCAGGGACTTTGTGTAGAGCAGCTAAGGTACAGAAGGATTTCAATAAAAACTAGGGGATGATCAATTTAAAAATACTTTAAACATTGTTTTAAGTAGCTTTTAAGCTACTTATATGTAACAGGAAAGTGATTTTGTTGAAGATTTACTACTTGCAGGACATTGGGCTAGAAGAGGCAATAAACTCTGACCTCAAAAATTTTATAATTTGATGAGGAAAGCAAGACTAATATATATTAAAGAATGATAATTAGCAGTAAACTGTTGTGCTGCCATGATTGCAATAAAAATTCAGAGAAAAAAGGCACAGTGTGAGCTAAAAGAGCTGGGCACAAAGCAGATGCCCAGTAAATATTTGCTGGAGGAATAATAAAGAAATGCACGACATCGGGTTATTTTTGTCTTGTTCACTGCATTCTAGCTCTAAGAACAGAGCCGGATGCTAGTACTCAATGAATGTATATTGGATAAATGAATATATGAATAAAAGAAAGGGACTTTCAATTGAACTTTGAAAGTTGAGCAAGTTTTCCAGAAATGTAGTCACATCAGAATGATACGAACCAAGGACAGAATATATAGACAGGGCCTGAGAGGGAGCAAATGTGATCTAGTCTACTTTACAATCAGTCTGATTTTTCTAAGGCACCATATTTAGTGAGGGACTACTTATAAACTATCTCATCTTAAATCTCTTGACATGTTGCTTTCTTCCCCATCAACTAACAAAGTTTTAAAGTCTTTTTTATAGGTCCAGTCCTATCTTACCTGATCCTATCCTATCCTAGCCATCCTATTCTATTCTATCCACCCTATCCTACCCTATCCATCTCATTCTATCCTAGGTATCCTATCCTATCCTACCCTATCCTATCCTAAAAACACCTTCTCTGACTGTTGTATCCTCAAGATCCAGGCCCATTTCTTTTCTCCTCTCTACTATAAAATTCTTGAAGAAGCAGTCCTCTTTCAGACACACATTTTTAAAATGTTATTATTATTATTATTTTAACTCCAAGTACTTTGGTTTTCCAGGCACCACAACATTGGGAATGCTCTTTCTAAAGTCACTGGTGGCCTCTCTGCCCCTATCCTGGTTGACTCCTCTCTCTGTGCCATTCCCTTCACTGGGCTAATGTCATTCCACCTTGAACCACTTTCTTCCTTTCTCCTTTAGCACCCAGTGACACCTTCCTCCCGCCTCTCTTTATGCCTTTTCTCTGTCTCCTTTGTCTACTCTTTTCCCCTCTACCTACAGTTAGATGAGGGTTCTCCTTAAGAATTTCTCATGTCTGATGCTACCTTCTGCTTGGGAGAGCACAGCAACTCCAGTGGCTCCAGTTATCACCATTATGTAGATCATTTTCAAATGATTCAAACCCTGAAGAGAATTCCAGCCTTCATATGGCATTCCAGAAACCTTGATCCTAACATACCTAACATTAAAATCTTCTACTCCACACTTGCTCTTTTAAAAAATATGTATTTCCTGTTTTAGGAAATGGCACCACTCTTTTAACCACCCAGGAGAGAAATCTGTGTCCTCTCCAATATTGTTCTCATAAACCCCCCCAAGTCAATTGGGTGCCAACTTCAGTTGGTTCCATCTCTTCAGTTGCCCCATCTCTGTCCTCTCCTTACATTACAAACATACCTTGATACTTTTGTTGCCCGGACGAGTGCAACAGCCTTCAAAGTTAGGGTTGCCAGATTAAATACATCGCATGAAAAATATTTATACAAGAAAATATTTGTTGTTTACCTGAAATTCAAATTTAACTAGGCTATATTTTTTCTTCTTTTCTTCTTTTGTCTTATTTTATTTTTTGCTAAATCTAGCAACCCTACCCTAACTAGTCTTTTGTCCTTTGATTTATGATTGTTTCAGCCTTTCCTTTACACTCCTGCTGGGATTATCTTTCTAAAACACAGGTGATAATGTATTACAGAACAACCTAACATGAATTCTCTGATGGCTCCACACTACCTCGAAGAGAAAGAAAATCCAAACTCCCTTTTGCGATTCTATGTAGAACTCAGGAAAATCAGTAAGAAAAAAAATCAAATAACTCCATTAAAAAGTGGGCAAAAGACATGAACAGAAACTTTTCAAAAGAAAATAGACTAATAGCCAAACAAACATATGAAAAAATGCTCAACATCTCTAATTATCAGAGAAATGCAAATCAAAACCACAATGATTAATTCTCACTTAACTCCAGTGAGAATGGTTTTTACCAAAAAGGTCCCAAAACAACAAATGTTGATGTGGATGCAAAAAGACAGGAACACTCTTACACTGCTGGTGGGACTGCAAACTAGTACAACCTCTATGGAAAGTAATATGGAAATACCTCAAAGAACTAAAAGTAGAACCTCCATTTGATCCAGCAATTCCACTCCTGGGTATATACCCAAAGGAAAAAAAGTCATTCTATAATAAAGACATTTGCACTCGAATGTTCATAGCAGCACAATTCACATTTGCAAAGATGTGGAAACAACCCAAGTGCCCATCAATACATGAGTGGATTAACACAATGAGGTATACGTATACCGTGGAGTACTTCTCAGTCCCAAAAAACAATGGTGAACTAACATCTCTTGTAAAATCCAAACTCCTTAATAGGGAACTAAAGAAAATCACTACTCTGGCTCCAATTTTCTTTTCTGATTTCATCTTACCTGCTTCCATTCATCTATAGGGAAAATCACCCAGCTCCAAACATATCACATACCTTTATTCTTGTGCCTTTTTTCTAAAAAGCTTAGCTTAGAATTCTTTTCTTCCCTTAAATGTAAATCCTGCCCACCCTTCAGGGCCAAGTTCAAATGCCATCTCCTTCGTGAAGCTTTACCCTAGTCCCTCCACTGAAATTACCCACAGCTTTTTCCACGCTTTCATAGCATTTTCCTTCCATTACAGCATATTGCATTCTCTTTTATAGTTAGATGTTACTTGTGGGCAGGGACTCCAAGAAATTGTTATATACATAACAACAGAGATATATTGAGTCTAAATATTTATTTTGTACTTTTTTGAGTGCTTTGCATGTATATGACCAACAACTCTGTGATTTAGGTGTCATTATTCTCCCCAGTTGTACTCACCATATATCCTAGCTCAGGGCTCTATATTCAATAGGCATTCCTTACTTTTTAAAATTGAATAAAGATGCTTTTATTTGGATAACGTACTTATTTGGGCTAATAATTCAAATAATTTTTCCATCATAGTCAATTTTGCTTTAATTCATTAATTAGTAATCTTTGAGAAAGAATTAAAGATGACTTAATCTCTTATATAAAGACAATTTCAGAAAGGAACTTATGCAATGATGACTTAATCTCATATAAATGTACTGAGTATGGTTGATTTACTAAGAAAAAAATTAAAAAATCCAAATACACTATATAAAAAGTGGTAAAAAAGGAAAAAAACTTCAATTAGATTGATTGGTATGCTAAACGTTTATTGCAACTTTTCTTTAAGTTTTTTCGGGAATCACTTTTATTAAAATGAGAGCCAGTCTGAATTCTAATTATTTAAAGGAAATGAGCTCTGGGCCTTAAATATGCAAACCATTTCAGAGTCAAGGTGAGGATACCTTTAAATGTGAGGTTAATTTATTTTATTTTATATCCACAATTTCTCTGTTATCAAACAGGTCCTTATGGAAAGTGAGTTAGCATCGCACAGATAACATGCGTGAGAGTGTGATATAGTCGGGTTTACCATGCAACCTGAGCTGTGTGATTATCAGAGAGGCGAAGTGAGGAACATGAGAGAAATAAAGAGCCAGTGCTGATGCCTACAGCGGGGAGATCTGTTTGTCCTGATGGACTGACATCTTTGCTAGTGAGTTCAAAGGTAAACAATGTTTATTTCCTGTTTTACTTCCAGATGTTGCCTGTGCTTTTCCAGTAACTCAACAAAGAAGGCATGTGACACCTACTCACATTTCTGGAATGACATCAGTGAAAGAATATGTAACGGTGGCTCTTGACTAAAAGGATAAATTTCAATCCCCTAATTCCTCTTTGGGTATTTTTCCAACTTTATGTATTTTCTCTACAATAATTAGAAGAAAAATACATCTTAGGAACATTTTTTTCTTAATGTGTTTGCAAACATTAGAAAATAGAGAGTACTATGACAAGTATTAACCTGTTTCTTTCTCAGCTTCCCACAACAACTGTTATGCAATGATGAGATATCAGTGAAAACAAATGACTCATCTTGATGGCTGTTTTGGGGAAACTAGAGACTATGGACAAAGGAGTTGCTTTGTTTTTAGCTTCTCTCCCACTATCTTTTTAGCGCTAACCATCGGGGAATAGATGGGAGGGAGGTATTATGGCATTTTGTCTTCAGGCCTTGTCATGGCCCATGACCAGCATTCTATAGGATGGTTCCAGCAGGGCTGGTCTGAAGCAGAGGTGAGCACCACAGGCTTTTGCTCTGTCTGCACAGCTTGTATTTCATGAATTTTCATTTTATATGGTAGACAACAAACACTCTTACTTCCTCAGGAATAGGTGTTGGCCTGGGATCTGCTCCGGGGTCAACCAAGTTTGTTCAAAATGTACCTACCCATAACAAAGTAAAACCTCAGGTTCCCGTAACCGGTGGTGTCCATGTATGGAGTGCATAATTTCCTCTCTCCATCTTTGAGGAAGACCATTGATAAACCTGATTCTATTGTTCCACATTCCGTACCAATGACAGCTCCCAAGACGTCCCATCTTAAAAAAAAAAAAAAACGAGAATCATTAATAAGAATTAGAATATTAACTCAAAGCTTTATAAGGTATAACATTTTGTTTTTAATGAGGAACATTTACTTAGTAATGAATACTTGTGATAGAAAGATGTGGTACTACAGATTTTAGGTAATGAATAAACTTTAAATACATTCCATTCACAGTTACAGTTTTCCTGCAGAAGGACAAATTTAATCAATATCATGTATAGTGCCTGTACTTCTGATCACAGCCGTGCTCCAGACTGAGACAGTTTTTATTTTTAAAGTACTTATAGTTGAGTTGGGAAATCAAATTCAAACTAAGGAAACAGAGAACTAAAAAGATATTATCATAATATAAATGCTTACATGGTGTTTTACATATTAAAAAATAATTATAGACTGAAAAGCCACAAGAGCTCGCAAAAGTCTAGCAAGTTTTCAAAAAGGAGATGGGATTTAAACTGGGTCTTGTCAAAGAGGTATTTGGATATATGAAAAAGAATAAAAATAGCTAGCTTTCACCGAGTGCTGTGTGCCAGATCCTTCTCTAGGTCCTTTACACATTAAACTCATTTAATTCTTGCAGTAACTCTATGACATAGTCACTATTAATATCCCAATTTTAGATGAAGAAATTGAGATTCAGAGAGGTTAGGAACAGCTAGCAAAGGATGGAGACAGTATTCAAATCTATGCTGCCTGACTCCAGAGCCTGTGCTCTACAGTCATATGCTATATTTGGGGTGGATGAATTCACATGCTTATAGGCTGAGAAATTGGAACAATCATGAAACTATTAACAGTGCAGATATCAACAGACCTCAGTGGAGGGTGTGTGTTGGGGAAGAGTAAAAAATACATTTGAATAGTAAAGTGGGGCCAATCCATGGAGAGTTTGGAAAGAGGGTTCAGATTCTATATAATAGACACTCAGAATGATACTTTTCTTTTCTTTTTTCTTTTCTTTCTTTCTTTTTCTTTTCTTTTCTTTTTTTTTTTTTTTTTTGAGACATGGTCTTGCTCTATCACACAGGCTAGAGTACAGTGGCACAAACATAGCTCAGTGTAACCTCTAACTCTTCCTCAGATCTATCTTTAGTTCACTATACTAATTCTCTCTTCAGCTTTTTCTAATCTTTTTTATCTTTATAGTAAATATTTCATTTCCAGGACTGTATTTTTCATTTTTGAAAGTTCTCTTTAGTGCTTTTAAACATGTGCTTGTTGTTTTCTCATAGTATCCTCTTCTTTCAAAATGATTTAGAGTCCTTTAAAACAATTTTTTAAATCATTTAATCATGTTTATTTCATATCTCTCTCAGGTTTCTCTTTTATCTCAGTGGGAATGCACTTATGCTCCTGTTTGTAATATTTGCTGACTGTCCTTTTTAGTGAATCATGAAATCACATGGATCATAATTCTTGTTTTGAGCTCATCTTCAATGGACTTATTTCCAGTATGAACTCCACACACTTTGAATAGTAGAAATATGTTTTACAGAGGGGTTTTGCATTTGTGTTTGTGAGCACCTTGGAGTTTCTCTGTTCCTGAATTCATTTTTATACTAATTTCTCAGTTTAGAATTTTCCTACTCAGGTGGAATGAATGTGAATTGTATATTTTTTTGGAGTTTCCATTCTCTTTGGAGATAGTTTTCCCCTTTAATCAATGAGAGGAGTTATTATCCTAATTACTTCTTTATGGAGAAGAGGCTCTTCAGGGTCCCAAATTTATGCAAGAATATCAGTTCTAGCTGCCATCTGCCAAGAATCCTATATGGGTATTTTTAACCTTAATCTTCAGCCTTAGATTATACATAAATCTGGTATACCCTGAGCTATCTAAGTTTTAGCTAAAGGGTTTACAATCCAGGTTTTCAGTTTTCTTTTGCTTCTGGCATCTTCTCATTTCCTCCCCTATCCTAGGGCTATGTATTAAAGAAAATTATCATACTTTATTCAACATTTCTATGGGTTTATAGAGGAGAAAGGATTGCATGAACTCAGACAGACTTGTCACAGCTTCAAATTTTCAGCTGGCTGGGCTGGTACTATTACCAATGATGATAGAGAACTAAAAGAGACAAACTAATAAGTTCATTTCAGTCTCTCATGTAATTATGTCATCAGGGGTATTAACATAACAAATTAAAAGACAATTACATCATCTTCCTGATTGAACTCTTCTTTTCAAGTAGGATCCAAATTTTTTTAATATTAAGTGATCAGTTGTTAAACATAGGCTGGTTAATAACTCTTCTACTTATCTTTAAGCATTCAAATTATATACTTTGTATCCTTGGTGACTTTATTATAAAAGAAGCAATTTTATAAATAAACAATTGTTAATCACCAAATGAATATGAACAGTTCTCCTAAGGAATGGAGATGTGTTGCCTTCTAAGAAAATAGATATAATGATCATTAGCCATAATTTCCTCATCCAAAGCTTATAAGATATTGAAAAGTGTCTTTAAATAATGTATTTAAGCCACAGGTTCAGTTCTCAATAGATGGACATTTCATTAAATTTCATTAAGCAGCCAAACTTGGCTGGATGACTAACACATGTAAATAAAATTACAGTTATTTTAGGTAAAATGTTTAACTTGCTAGTTTTAAAAAAATGCTGTATTTATTCTTCTCACAAAGTTTATTAACTATAGTTGACTACTTCATTGTACTTTTAAAGCAAAGATTATTCAGGGAAATAATTTTTAGAAACACCAAATAGTATATAACTACAATATCACACATTTGACAACAGATATTGAAGGTGATATGTGAATTATTAAAAGATGTATTATATAATATATCTGTAACTTTATAATTTGTAAAGCTTATGAGAGAAGTTTAATATTTTAAATTTGTGTTTAATATTTAAAATTTTAAATGTTTAATATTTAAAAACTCTTATTTCTCCTTTGTATTTATTTCTGGTCATGTCTAATTTGGCCTTTGTTACTCACACAACTAACTTGCCTACATATGGAGGAAACCAAGACACACAGAGGTGAGTGGCTTGCCCAAAGCCAATTATTTGGCTTTTTAAAAAATGAGATCTTCTGTTTCTCAGTTTGCTGTTATTCTGGCAGTACAATTCTAAAGAGGGTACTGTGCCTGGATGATTACCTTGAATCATCCCAGTTTATAATAGATTTGGGGACAAAGTCTTAGGACATATTTCTTTTATTTTTTGTATTTTAACAGGTTATAGCAATCATTTAAGGAGGACAAAGAGTAATTCTTTGAAATAGCTCCTAATAGTATTGGATCATTCATAAATTAGGCAGGAGCCTCTCTTGACATACACATGAAAATTTCACACTGGTTCATTGGTCTTTTACTTGCTCCATTTATCCCAATTAAACCACTCAGCCTACTGATCCACAAAGCAAGTTAAGGTTATAAATGATGCAGATGATGACTCCTTTTAGACATCTATCTGCTTTAGAGCATTTTTAAAGTGAAAAATTAAATTGAAAAAGATAGAATTGTCATTGACCAGAAGAACCTCCTATTCAAGTTGAGAAATGAGATTAGCAATCATTTTCTCTTAATTATTTGTTATAAATGAATAACTTTTCTGATAATCTTGGTTATTTTCATGATCTATACTACACACAAAGCTGTGTGAGATATGATTCAGACTGTATATTTATTTTCAATCTTTATTTTAAAATCCAATGTATCCCATTTTACTTTCAATTAATCTTTATTTCTCCCAGTCTAACTGTTGAAAGATAACAAAAGTGAAATTTTCTTTAGAAACCCAAATATTTATCATCAAGTGAAATGGAAAGTTTAGTCTACTTTGAAGAGAAAGAAGCAGAGAGAAATCAGCTTTTCTTAATTTTTATAAAATTTGCCTTTTGTGAAAGTGCCATTGCTTTGAATAAATTACCTTGGATTTATTAAAAATTCAGTAGTAGGCTGTTACAGAACAAGCACATTCTTTCATAAATTTGTCCACCCTGGCTCAAACATGATTGGAGGCAAAGTATCCTTAAGGAGATCTTAGAGCTCCATCAACTACTGAGGGGCTTCAGGGAGGGGCTTCTGAGACATCGGAGTCTCCATCTTTAAGGTTACAAAGTTGTGGTCATTTCAATCTACAAAAATGACATAGTCCTTGACTCTCTCCCAATATAATAGTTATGGGCAGTGAAATTATAACATAACCAAATCTTTGAGACCAATAGTGCTCATTTGAGGAGCTCTATCATTTTAGCAATATCTGGATGGCATGGCAATTCCCCTCAAAAGGTGTGTTACTTCCCTGTGGTATAAATTATGCTTTCCCCAAGGAACTGCAGCTCTCTGTGAACTGCATTTGAAGGAATGTCTGCCTAAGGGAGAGGGCTCTCCACAACACAGCAATTTATATTTATTCTTTTAGGACTAATTCTAAAATAGAAAAGCCCCTATCTTATTTATTATAAATACAGTGGTATTTATTATTTATTAGAAATAGAGTAAGGTGAAGTTGGAGCACAGAAAAGTTATCTAATCAATAAAATGCCTTTGGGCAACCTTGTTCCTTAGAGATAGCAGGGTCATAATAATATTTAATTTATATTTTTTAAATAAGAGTTTTTTTGTCATAAAAGGAGCAATATGTTTGTAAGCAAAAATAATTTAAAGAAGTGTCTTAGCTGGAAAGCTGACAGTCTTCACTATCAGGTTTTCTGGAATGCTTTGTGAATAAGATTAATTGTGTTTTGATCAGCTCAAACTGCAATACTTTTAAGAATGACATAAATTCTTTGAAGGGCAATTTGGCAGTAACTATCAAAACTGAAATTACATATATACATATATGTGTATATGTATACATACATATCTGACAGTCTGATTTTCCTTTTTTCTTTGAGGAATTTATCTTTCAGAAATACTTAACAAGTATACAGGAATGTTTATTGTGATATTTTTTATCTATAAACAAGGGATCGGTTACACTGGTGCATTGCCTTTTTGAAATAATGAAGATCTATATTAACAAAAATAATGTTCATAATATGTTGTTAAGTTAAGTTAAAAAAAATCAAGTTGAAGTATAACATGTGAAGTGTGATTCTCGGGTGTTTTTTTTTTTGTATTGTTGTAAAAATTTCTAAATGAATATATGCCAGGATACATGCCAACATTTGAACAGTGGGCAATGGGAATTAGCACGGGGTGACTTTTGACTTTTACTTTGCACATTTGCATTGCAATAAGCAAATAATTTCCAGAAAAAGAAAAGAAAAAAGAAAGGCATTCAGCTTATGTGTATTCCAATTTAGAATGAAAATTTAAATTATCTCATTATAGGTTGATGAAAACATTAAGAATATGAACACAGGAAACAGAGGTCTAATATTTTAATCAGATTTTCCCTACTAATATTGGCATAAAAGGCATTAAAGGTAATGGGATGTTTCATATTATCTATGAAATTCTTTTTATTATATTCTCCAGAATATTTTAAACCACCTAAAGATGGCAACTTTCAACTTTAGGTATGACTTAAGATATAGAATAAAGCCTGGCTATAAGATCCTATATTTACCAAACTCATAAGTTTTTCTTTTTAAATCTCATATGAATTCTCTGAGGTTGAAAAAGTACATTATATTTATAAGGTCTCTATTTGGGACGTATTCTCTGATATTTAATAAGGGATGTGACATATGTAAAGACCCTTCCACATTCATTTATATTCATGAGGTTTATCTCCAGTACGAGCACTCTGAAGTCTAGCATGGTGTATATTTTGACAGAAGGCTTCTCCACCTTCATTGCATTTATAGGTTTTCCCTCCAGCATGACAGCTTAGGGTGACGGTAAGGGATGAGCTCGACTTGAGGCTTCCCTGCATGCACTGCATTTCAAAGATTCTTCTCTTCAATTGGTTCCCCAGTATTGCCCTCAAATTCAATTTTGTTTTAGGTTTTCATTACTTGCATCATGTTTATTTACACTCTTGTTGGAATAACACTAATAAAAATATATTGGCTTCAGAATAGTTGAAAGGCACACAACTTTCTCATTGATAAAACAATAATATAACCTAGACTGGAGATTGTTTAAAGAAAAAATGTATTGCCGAGGACATTACAGAGCCTCAATAGATGTTAGTTGCCTTTTTTCCCCCTATAAAATGTAGTGCTATTTTTATTTTACAGTAAGTCAAAGTGGCAATTTGAATGAATTTCTAAATTATAATGAGTGTTTTTATACTAGAGTTAATTAAGCAACAATCTTAGATGAAGTTGTAGTACAGTATACAAAGTGTTATTGCTTAAACAATCCTTAAATGAGGAGAAACTTAGCTGAAAGAAATCTGTACTTGATCTAACCATGGGTCTTATGGGTCTTATGCACTGCTTAAGATTTTGGCTACAATCTATCTGGGCTCCTAAATTTATTATTTATGTTATTTAAATAGTCAAATGAGTTTTTCTTTAATCAAAGTCTGCTAAAAAAAAAAACTCCGCTTAATATAATATTAACTCAGACTCCCAATCTACCTTCAATTCACTCACTCTAAATTTATAAAGCTTAAAGGAATGAAATCCCTCTATAACCTTATAAGCATTCTGACTTTATCTAAGTCAGAAGTAACAATTCTTTTGGATAAGACAGAGGGAATATTTTTTGAAAAATAACAAGAAGATGCTTAAACTGTTCTGAAGAGTTTTAAATAATTTTAAAGCCTATTTTTAAGAAAAGTATCAACTTACATTAAAAGGTCTGTAATGGAGATTGTTCTTGTCGTTTTACACATAAGTTTGGTTTTCATTGGTTATATGTAAGACTCATTGGTACGCATTTCCTGGAATAAGGATAGGTGCCAGTTGCTGAATTCTGGATGCTCACATGGACAGCTGATTTGGGCATGGGGGGCTTATTAACCAACTCAAAACGGCAGTGCCAAAAGCAAAGACTGTGTGTGAATGTGCTAGAAATTCATAGAATTTCTATGAAGGAGTTCCAGAACAACTTTAGCATGTAGAGATACATTTTTTTTGTCATTTGAAAAATTATTGTTTTAATTTTAAAAGCATAAAAACAATTAGCTCAAAAAGAAAGCAATATTAGAACCTGGGTCAAAAGAAAATCAGAAATTAAAAAAGGAAAATCAGAACAAGGAAGAAGTAATATATATCTTTCAACAGTTTGCAGTGACTTTACTGTGATCCATTTTAGCACTTGCATGGTTTTTAAACATAACCAATTATCATTTTAACTGATGTTTTTTTCTTGATGATATATTTTACTTGTTTGTTTAGAGAACAATTTAGGTTTTATTGGCCTATTTAACTTTGTGTTTCTTTTATATCTCACTAATTAATATTAGCATAATTTTCCTTTGAGTACCACTTTGGACATATCACATTACAAATAGTAATTATGGTTGGAATAACAGCTAATTTTTAACTTGTTTAATTGCTTATTGTGCACCATGCATCATGCAAAGTGCTCTACATATACTGATGCATAAAATATCCTTTTTGGCTCCTTTAATGCTTAAGCATAAATTCTATTTTATCTGATTTTTATATGTCTCCTTGATTCTTCTGTTGCATTTGCCTGGTCTATTTCTCTTTGACTTCCAATTTCTTGTGTTATTCTAGGTTGAGTCTCTTATAAAGGGCAAATACACAGCCAGTTTTTAAAAAACTTATTGTGAGAATCTCATTTAATAAGTGAATGCAACTCACTCAAATTATCATGTTGCTGATATGTTTAGATTGGCTCCTGATAAATCGTCTTCTATTTTCTATTTACCCTGTTTTTTATTGTTTACTTTTTAAATTTTCCTGACAGTTGCTGAATTGATTATTTCTTTGTTCTATGTTAACCTAATACTTTAGAAGTTATGTAGCCTCTATCGGGCTTATCTAATTTTTTAACGCACATATTTATATTTGTACTTAGAGTTTTCTATAAACAGTAAGATTTAACCAAGATCTATATCCTCATCCTAAGCAGGTTAAGAACTCTGGCAGTATTTTACTTTCTTATTCTGCTTTTCTTCTTGTCAATCACCTTCTCTATTTGTCATGTTGAGGTCTTATGGGTTTTAACTTCAAATTTTTATTAAGATTTTAAAATAATCAATACTTATTTAGACTGAACTACAAGTTGTACTTTTTTACTTGTACACTACTCTTTCGTGATTATCTCATCTTTCTTTTGGATTAATTTCTAGGAATATATTAATATCTTATAGGAATTTTTTCAGAGAGGGTTCAGGGGTGGTAAACTTTCTAAATCCTGTGTGTCTGAAAAGGTTTTTTATTTTTTCCCAATACTTGATGATATATGACTGGAAAAAGAATTTTATACTCCATATAATTTTCTTGCAGAACTTTAAGATAACTGCTTCCTTTTTTTAAAAAAAAAATATTACGCTTAATGCTACCAAGCAAAGTACAATGAATCTCACCTAGAAGCTTTTAGAATTTCATCTTTTATCAGTGTTCTGAAATTTCTCCCTGACGGTCTAGAGTGGGTATTTTTCCATTCATCTTGCTAACATTTTCACTCATAGCAACTAGTTTTTTGTCGTTATCTTCTTCTCCTTTTTAAATCTTGGGAACTTTTTCCAATTTTTTATTTGACTATTTCATTCCACATATTCTGACTTCTTCTGAAATTCTTATTATTTCTAAGGTTAGAAGTACCAATTTTCTCTGCATACTTAACATCTCTTTTTCTAATGATACAAGATCTCAAGACCCAAATTTCTAGCTCACAAATTTGTTCTTCAGCTTTGTCTATACTGAAATCTATTAATTTTTTCAACAATCATATATTTTCATTTCTCACATCTGTAATTGTTTTTTCCTCATAAAATCTGTTCTAATTTCACAAATGCAGTATGCTCTCATATCCCCCTGAGGATATTAATTATACTTCTTGTATAATCTCCATTTGTTTATTCTGTTACTTTCATTTACTCAACTCTTAGTTCTTTAGTTTTTTGTTTTTTTTAAAGTTGGAATTGATTTTCTCAGATTTGGTGATTCTAGACCATTTGCTACAATCTGTATCTGCTACTCTCTCTTAGTTTCAGTGTAAAGATGCCCATTGACTGGGGAAGATGTGCCCTTCGGTGAGGATGAGCGTGGGGCACATTGCCCTGCTTCTTCATTCCAGTGTCCACATTCACTGTTTGTTCCTGGGGCAGAAGCCTCTGCTTGGAAATAAGGGTAGTGAGGGGCTCACCTCCTTAGCAGTCCATCTATCAGTACCCTACAGCCCCATCCTGAGTCCTGCTTCCAGCAGCCATGACCTGGAGCAATACTGAGACACCTTTTTTTTTATATCTTATTCAACATGTATTTTGAGTTCTCTCTCTCTCTCTCTCCTTCTCTTTCTCTCTCTCTCTCTGCAATCTTTCATAATTCCTGACCCAATTAGGGGACACTTTCTTATTTTATGGTGTCATTATAGATTTCTTTGCTCATTTTCTGTCATTTCCAAGGATTTGGGGAAAGCAAGGAAGATTGGAGCATGCAGTCTTGATTCAACCTTTTAATATTAACCACATTTGTGGAGTTGCTCTTTAGTATGAATATTCTGGTAACAGCAATAAAACAGATTTTTAAAAAGGCACCTGAATAGTAAAAACATACAAAATTTGCATTAGGGATGAAAGGCAAGTATACACATTCTACATTATAGCAATGTGCTGTTATACAAAGCCTCCTCCCAACCTAAAGACAGCTTCAGCTAAGTGAGATATGGTAGTTGCTAATTAAATGATGTGTTTGTAAGGTTAAGCCAAAGTTCAGAAAGACTTACATAAATTATCAGTGTATCTATTAAAGTTTCTCCCTTGCTGAAGTAACAGATGTGTTTTCTTTAGGAAAAAAAAAAACCTTTAAAATACCACTTAAAAAATAAACTTAACACCTTTGGATTTGGGACAGCTTAGTGATGTGAAAGACAAACAATTCTTGCATCTTTGTGATCTAAGATCAAATACTTTGATTCATATGGTAGGAAAATATGGATAATTGGGAAAGTGGTTTCTAAAAAAAAGCCATAATGGTTTAGTGGCTTTCTTTTCTTTCCTGCAATTCTTATTAAGTATTTTGAAAATATTAGAGAGAATGGTATATTCTTTTTTATCTCTCTTAATTCTTATGGGAGGAAACCATAGGTAAAGGAGATGAAAGTATTATATCCATATTAATAACTTAATTTTATAAATTTAAAGTGTCATTTGAAACTTTACTGTGGATAAAGTGAATTCAAAGCTGCAGAATTCAATGAATTCAATTAGTACTCTCGAACAGAGTGAGGGTTTACCATCTATGTTTTCTGTCTATTTTAGTAGATGAGCTTATATAATGACAAATTGTTTGCATGGGTAGTTGTGGTTGAAGAGAAAAATGAGACAAATATTCAATAAACTGGGCAGAGAAAACAGAACACATCAAGAGTTTCACTACCAACTTCTTAATCTGTGTTTCTTTGTCAGCTCTTACCCCAGATAAAAATGCTGTACATTAATTTGATTTTGTGACAATTTTTTTTCCCTCAACCTATGATTAAACATTGTTATATTGGCATTCTTTCCTAGATCAATAAGGCAACATTTGGGACTACGTGGGAGTAGGGAAGACCTTCCCGCCCCCTGTCAAACAATATGAATTAAACCAGTATTTTTATCATCATCCAAAACACAGAAAATACTAAGCTTCTCATTATCCTTGAATACCTTGATAAAATAATGCCAACTTCATAAATGGGCCGCCAGACAACAGCGTGAGTGAAGTATTAATAATTCTGGTGGTGTGGCCTGGTGTCCTGGGGCAAAAGTCACAAATAAAACTGAGGTGTGGCTGCTAGAATAATTATACTACTTTTAGAATTTAGATGAATTAATTGCAGAACAATCTGAGTGGCACAGGTGCTTTTGTCAAGCACATTATTATTAATATATATTATTGGAACAGAGACCTGCTGACAGTGCCACGGCCTGAAAGTACCAGCTTCTTAACTGTGACCAGACCCTGCTAAATCTTCAGTCCTGAGAAATGTCCAGACAGCATAATTAAAGCCACCTGAGTCATTCAGGGAACGGAATTTCCTCTGATGTTCCTCTGTGTCTGTATTGACTTCAGCTCTTTTTTAAGGCATGAACGCTTTTAGTTCTTTTTTTGTTTTGGGGGATGACTAATTTGCTTATAGCCAAAAATTCTCTTATATTGTTAGTGCTCTGTTGAAAAAGAATTTCTGATCTGTTAATGGGAATATATATATTTTGCCAGCTATGAATCTGGACTAGCACATTAATTTTCTAAAATACATTTGGTTTCTACTAATATAAAGTCAATTCCTTTCTAAGCTTAATTCATGGAGGGGTTTTCCATGTTTCTGTACCAAGTCTCCACAAATGTTACCAACAGAGAGCAGGATGGACTGATTATTCGTCCTTCTACTAAAGCATTTCTGTGTGCTTTTATAGACAACAAACAAAAAAGAGGTCAGCAATCTGGGAGAGGGAACATTTGGGTATGAAGATCAAAGGTAAAAATAAATTTTATCTTTCTCTAAAACTGTAAGAGTAAGTCAAGTTTTACTGGGGGGGTGGGAGGGAGAGAGAGGGGAAGAGGGGAAGAGAGGGAGAGAGGGAGAGATGAAGAGAGGGAGAGAGGGAGAGAGGGAGAGAGGGAGGGGAGCGGAGGCGGGGGGGGAGAGAGAGAGAGAGAGAGAGATTGGGATTTATTTGAGTATCAGAATGGTACTCCTGGAGATGAAATTTGTCTTTTTAGCTCTGCTTTAGTGGGCTGGGGGCTGGTGGCACCAGAGAATCATCTGAGTGCCCAGGCCACATGGGACTCCCTAACGAGGATGACATATCACTGATACATGGACGGTGTTAGCTTGGAGAGATGAAGGAGGAAGGTAAATGAGTCTCTTGTGCCTCAACATTTTGGATCCCCTCATAGGCGGTCAAGCTCCATAACCAGGAAAGGGAGGTGGATTGGTCTTCGTTTCAGGGGTTACGAAGAAAGAATTGACATGCTGGTGGTGGATCTTTTATCTTCAGAAGGTAGGTTAAAAGCCTTCTGTGCATGGTCAAAGCTCTCGAGTTCATCAAAGCTCTTCGATCTGTAAGGGCAGTGGCATGAGCCCTCATGTGGTCCCAAGGTTACAAAGGAGAACAGCCTGAGTCCTGGGGAGACCCTAGAGACTAAAAAGAGGAACAGGGGTTGCTGGTCACTCAAGGAGACTCTACAGCTGCAGGGGACATGGCGCCTCCAGAGTGACAGGAGCTTCAGAAGAGAAGGGCCATGTGGATGAAGGGTCTGAGCACTGGTGCTGGGCCTGGAGACGGCAATGGCAGGCCCTGGGGGGATGGAGTCACTAGTGTCAGCCTCCTTCAGAAGGTCGCAGACCTGAGTGACTTCCTTGAGGCAAGGAGGGGCAGGGTTGGGTCTGCCATAGTAGAAATTCAGCATTCAAAAGTGAGAGACCCCAATGTGGCAGCAAAAGTTCACAGCAGCAGCGGTGGCTCAGGCTGCTGGTCAGATTTCCCTGTCTTTGGGTCTGAAGGAGGTTCTTGGGCACTGCACAGGAAGCAGGAGCCCAAAGGAGCAATACTTGCCTTCTTGCCACTCAGGCACTTAGAAGTTTAATCAGTTTGTATTTAATTTTTGAGATCAGAGTGACATGACTATAACTTCAATGTTATGATCTAGAAGAGTTTCTCACAGTTAACAGTTAAATTATTGCTCTTTCATATTAATTCTGAAATTACATTTTATGTTAATTTCATTCATCCTTATCATAGTGTTAGAAAACATACATTTGCCTCCAACTCATGTTACCTTATGGATTTTGATTCCCTGAACCTATTCATTTTATGCAATTTGGACTTCTCAAACTGCTGCTCAATTAGTAAGAGGTATCTTGGGGACTGAGGACCCAGAAAAAGGCACACAGCACAGCAAGAAACTGCTACCACCAAACCAGCCTCACTGCCTTAGGTCTCCTCTATTTCAATCTCAGTCTCAAATTCCTCCTTTATAAATCTCTCAAAGATAAATTTTATCCCCTAAACAATTTTTATAGATCAAAACTACATTACAATGAAGATCAAGTAGCAGCATCCATAAATCTCAGACCCCAGGAAGACAAATGAACATCTCAATATAATAGTAGTGGAAGGATTTTGTGTTCTATAAACATCAAAAAAAAAGACCTCTCTGCCACTAAAAGCTAAATAGGCTGAAATATAAGTGATTCAAGTGAAGTTTAAAGGTATTTGCAATCAAAAATTTTTAATATGCATAAAAATAGTTGATTAGTTAATAAAGATTCTTTAGGATAAGTGTACCCTTTTTGGCTTGTCTATGATAAGAATCATCAGTGTTGATGCTTTTGCTATTTAAAATATGTCCAGTAGGAATAAAAGTAAGTGCCGTACACAGCATGGGGGATAGCAATTACTTACCCTGTAGGCTGGCTCTCAAATTCTTCTGACCATTGCTCTTGAATATCTTCTGTGGAAAGATCTACGTCCCGGGTGGTGGCAAAATTGAACTCGCTGCCTTCATTTCCATGGAAATAAATGGAGTTCCCATCTGACTGACAGCTATGCTGTAGATAAAAAGAGAGCATGGGGTGGCTGTTGAATTGGTTTTGTGACTGTATCTGTCTTACTCATGTATAATTAGAGTTTTTAGAAAAGTCATTATGTTATTCTCTCTATAGTGGACTTTCAAAAGAGCTTGTTACCTCCTTTTTTGCCTTGTTTAATTCAATTACAAATTCTTTCTAACTTATTAAGTTATCACAAAAAAGGAGTCAAGAGGGCATTTGAGCTTTGCCATCTCAGCCTTCAGTATGAAATGAGAATATTTTAATTGGAATAATTTTCCATCTTTACCGCAGTCTTTGTTGTGAGAATTAAGGCTGATAATGACTCGTCGCATATTTTAAATTGTGTGGTTATGGGCTAAATCGCACTGACCTTTTCAATATTCCATATATTTCTGACTTGCCATTCAAGTCTCTCACAATTTGTCTGTAAATGGGATATGAGTAGAATAGCCAGCTAATCAAAACATGGAATACAGAAAAGGTCAAAGGAAACCCAGATATGATCATATATTCCCAGCCAGCTTTTGTGTAAAAGTTTCTGACCAGACCTAAGAAGTTGCATAATGTCCCCAGTGAAGAGCTGGGAAATTACAAGCTTTGTAATTCTCCAAAAGAAGACTTAAAAAGAATAAATAAAAATAATTTCTTGTGATACTTTTTTTAACTTATAGTTTTCACTTAAAGTGGACAGTCAAAGGCAAGATCAAACTCTGGAACTGAGTAAACAGTATTTACTTTTAAAAATTATTAATTTACATTAACATTTTTGGTAACAAGTCATATATAGAGAAGTGCTAATAAATGAAAGATCAAACTTTTTTTTTTTTTTTAAGTTTTATATGCTCTTAAAAGGAAACAGAAATGAAGAAAAACAATTGGACAAAAAATATCGGTTAGGCCCAGTGACCGTGAGTTTAACAGGGCAAGGATCACGTCCCCTTTTGTTCCTTGCTGTATTCCAGGTCTTGGCACAGTGCCTGCATACAGTAGGCACAACGCATTACTCATGTGTTTGTGGTGAGGCTGCAGTAAGCAAACCTACTGCTCTGCCAGACGTATAGAAGTACAGTACATATAATTATGAACAGTACATAATACTGGATAATGATAAATGACTGTTACTGGTTTATGTATTTACTATACCATATCTGTTATCATCATCTCAGAGTGTACTCCTACTTTTCGAAAAATAGTTAACCGTACAACAGCCTTAGGTGGGTTTTTCAGGATGTATTCCAGAAAAGGCACTGTTATCACAGGAGATGACTCCATGCATGTTACTGCTCCTGAAGTCCTTCTGATGGGTCAAGATGTGGAGGCGGAAGACAGTGACATTGATGATCCTGGCCCTGTGAAGGCCTAGGCTAATGTGTGTGTGATGTCTTAGTTTTTAACAAAAAAGCTTAAATGGTAAAAAAAAAAACATTTAAATAGAAAATACCTTATAGATAAGGATATAAAGAAAGAATATTTTTGTATACTGGATTTGTGTTTTAAGCTAAATGTTACCACCAAAGAGTGAAAAACTTAAAACAAAAATTAAAAAGCTTATAAAGTAAAAAAGTTATAGTAAGCTAAGGTTAATTTATTTTTGAATCAAGAAAGAAAAACATTTTAAATAAATTTAGCATAGCCTAAGTGTACAGTATTTATAAAGTCTATCTACAATAGTGTACAGTAATATCCTGGGCCCTCACACTTACTGACTCACTCACTAAGAGCAACTTCCAGTCTGGCAAGCTCCATTCCTGGTAAGCGCCCTATACATTTTTTTATCTTTTATACCATGTTTTTACCTTTTCAATGTTTACATATTTAGATACTCAAATACTTACCAGTGTGTTACAACTGCCTATGGTATTCAGCACAGTAACATGCCATGCAGGTTTGTATCCTAGGAGCAACAGTATATACCATATAGCCTAGATGGTATAGGCAGGACTGTCTAGGTACGTGTAAATATACTCTATGACATTCATATGACAAAATTGTCTAAGGACCCATTTCTCAGGATGCATCCCCATCATTAAGCGATGCATGACTATATACAGCAAGATGGTTACTGTAGTGAAACAAATTAACATAACTACCATTTCACAGTTACCCATTTTTCCTCCCTGTTATAACAGCAGCTATGATCTATTCATTTAGCAAAAATCCTGAATACAATACACTATTATTAACTATAATCATGCTGTACTCACTATGTAGAAGGCATTAAGGTACTGAGAAGGAGGTGTTTATAATGAAGTATAACAATACAGAATCTTTGCTCTCAAAAATCCCAGTCTAGCTGAGACATACCAAAGACAAGGCCCAATGCCAGACAGCATATGTTAAGTGCCAATGAGAGAGAGAGAGAGAGAGCAGGAATCTCTGTGTCCTGGGCTGGTCTACACCAGCAGTCTTCATATAAGAACAGGTCTTTAACTGACATTAGAAAGGAAGGATAGAAATCCAAATTGGATGACAAATATGAATGAATTACAAACATGATAAATAGGCACAATTCAGAATCAGCCTGGAGCCTGACTGTAAAGGATCTTAAATGGCAGTGTGAGGGATCTCTACACTGTTCTGTTGGCAGTGGTGTTCCAGAACAGGGCAGGGATGTGTGCAAAGAAATGTTTTATGATGATTAAACTGGTTATGGCTGGGAAAGTCAGTTGGGGAGGAATCAGACTCTACTAGACTAGGAGAGTGCAGAGTGTATAAGTTTCCAGAAGTTTGAAAGAGTAGGAGCATATGCTCTTGAGGGAGTCCTTTGACAACACTGAGACACAAGTCACATCCACTGGACCTTGTCTTTATTTTGGATAACACTGTAGAACGTATCATGCATCAGCTGCTTGAGAATCTTCTTCACAGAATGATGAGTACAGGTTATTTGTAGACATGAAACTGAATTCACTGTATGCAACCCTTAACCCCCACACACCAATCAAAAGCTAGAATTTCATTTATTTAACAGTAAATAGAAACTGTCCAGTAATGACAAACCCAGTGCATGTTTGCCATCATCTACCACTGTGCATGCTGTAAAGACGGCAAATACTAACTAGAATAATAGAGGTTCCTTTCCTAATACTAAATCCATTGAGCTCTAAATAATGGCCTTCGCTGTTATCTTTCCATTCTGGAATCCTGATCAGCTGAGGCCTCTGTTTATCTGGAATTAATATTAGGATGCAGACATCAATACAAATGGCAATGTCCAAAGAGGTGGCATACATGAAAATAACTATTGATGTGAAAAGAGAATAATTTATATTATAACTTAAATGATACATTTTTATAATAAAAAGAACAACTCACCTAACATGAAACTTTGGTCATTTTTGGCTAAACATCAATTGAATTATTTCAGTTTGGGTTCCATTTACCTCACAATTGTTTGTTAATATTTTAAAACTGTTATACATAATTTTTGCTACCCTTCCAAGATTTATATTCTATTTTTATATTATTAAAAATTAATTATAAACAATTATATTAATATAAATTATATTTGAAGCATATTTTAAATTTAGTTGAGAGAAAATTTATGTAAAAATATCCAATCATTATAAAACCGGGCAGCATACTGTTAAACTAGTTTCACAAAATTAATGTGTTGATGTAGGAGAAAAGTGAAAGTATATTTTAAAGAAACTTTTCAGCCAGGAGCAGCTCATGCCTATAATCCTAGCACTTTGGGAGGCCAAGGCGGGTGGATTGCTTGAGGCCAGGAGTTTGAGAGCAACCTGAGCAACATAAAGAGACCCCGTCTCTACAAAAATTAAAAAAAAAAAAAAAAAATTAGCCAGGTGTAGTGGTAGCTACTCGAAAGGCTGAGCCCAGGAGTTTGAAGTTGTAGTAAGCTATGATGATGCCATTGCACTCTAGCCTGGGCAATAGAGTGAGAGCTTGTCTCAAACAACAACAACAACAACAAAAATCCCTTCATTTTTCATTAGCTATTTTGCTATTACCAAACACATGTGGCAGTTGAACAGACCACATTTGCAATTGTACAACTATTGAAAATTAGCTATCACATATACATTTTTGTCACTACAACCACAATAGTGCTAGCGTATGAAAAACAAGTAATATTTACCATAGGAAGTATAAAGAAAGCAACCTGAAAAAAATTAACATACACTTGAGTGTTAATTGAGTGTTAACCAATTTTCATATCAGTAGGATCTAAAAACTCATGGAATCTGTCTTGACAAGTTTCCATGAAAAGTGAGAATGGTATAGTTTTTGACATAGTTCTGTAAGCTCTATAGAGGTGTTCTTTACCAATTTATAGTAAATGAATAATACTCAATACCAAAACTAAATCCAAACAAACAGGGCACTGGTTTATAAGTCAGTTTTAGCCTTTGCACTGAAAACATCCTAATCCAGTCGAGTTTAAGGGAGAGTCACAATTAGCTCTATTCTCCTCTCCCGCATAAGCCCAATGTCCTTTTGGGTGTAGAGGCAGGTAAAGTATTGCTCTTTGAATATTCTGTGACACATTAGTATAGTGACACATTACCAAGAAAATGCTGTAACACGCCCAAAGTAAGCAGCCACCACTCAGTGGGAGGAGGTTTAAGTTCCCTAACTCTTAGCATGATGGGGCTGTCACTGCCTGGGTGGCAGGATCTGGAGATGAACAGAACACACACACAGCTACGGATGGCTTGCCCTGCTTCCCACCATGCTAAGGGATCAAGATATGATTTCTGTCTCTGCCATTCTGAGTAAAACCCGATGTTTTCAAGGTTTGGAGTGATGATAAGATACTCTTTTAAAGATATACGAGCCAGCAGTGTAATACTGGGCCTATAAAATCAGGGATAGTTTGTGAGAAACCAGTGAATTCCCAAGCTATTTGAGAGCAATGGGCCCACTGAGTTTCCCTTTCTGAGAAGTTGATTTTATACAGGCTTTGAAGTTAGGACTGCTAGGCAGGGTAGGGGGCCAGTTTAGGATTCTCTTTCTGAGGATCCCTAAATCGATTACAAGGCCCATCAGAGTTTCATGTTAATTCTATTTTAGGGTTGGTCACAGGGTGCTCAGTGTCTTGGAATTAGCCTAGTTTCCTAGATGCTCTCCAAACTAAGAATTTATGCCTGAATGCCTTCAGATTGAGATAGAGTCTCTGGGCCTCTGCTTGTTTTTGATCTGCATCTCTGTCTCTGAATGGGAAACCAGGACCTGCTTGGTTAGGTATTGCTTGAACTTCCTCCATTTTAATTAATTCAGCACTTAAATAAATTGAAGAAATTAAGGTTGGAAAAAACCAAAAATTAGAAACCAAAAACAATCAAGATGACAAGGACTGAAAACTCAGTTATTACCCATCCCTCAAGAGGTTTGGGGATTAGAATCAGAAGACATGTTCAAATGCATTTTCTCTACTTAAAGGCTATGGTTTTGCACAAGTCACTTAAATCCTCTACACCTTAGTTTCTTAGGCTCTAGTATGGAACCGATAGTATCTATTCCCTAGGGACATTGTTAGAAGCACAAATAATATATAAGGAAGTATTTTTGTTCAAACTTCTAAGTGTTTCAACATAATCATTATTTCTGAATATATGCTTTTTCCAAAAATTTTTATGTAATATATTCCATATCCTTAGCAGTAGTTGACAGAAAAATAGAAGAGTATTTAAATCTATTTTTAACTGCTTCTCATCAGAATAGTCATTAAAATTCGTCAGATCAACTTAAAACCTTTAGCAAAATGCACAAGAATATGCCCCACAATACAATATGGTAAAAATACTGAAAACATTCATTTATTTTCAGGGCAGATATAACCATCAATTAGAACTTAAAAAGCCCTCCTTCAAATTTTGGCAGATTACCAAATATTCTCCTAAAACAGGAAAACTTAATGCAAGATGCCTGATACCATTTTTCTTATAGATGAACTTGCATTGTATAACATTGCTCTACTGTGTTAAAAATCCAAATGAAATGTGCATTGAAAGTATAAAAGGAATTTCAGGAAATTGCTCTCAATTTTAAAACCTAGCTATTTTTGTTCAGCATCTATTCAAACTTATATCATTTATATACAATAACAATTAAAATCTAAACAACTTCAAAAACAAATGTGTAACTTTGTAAGATGCATGAGCTCTTAATATGATAAAAACAAGAATATTTTGGAATTCAGGACTATTTTATTGTGAGCATCATGAAAATCCACCAGATATTCTTGAGCAAATGATTATAAATTACATGTGAATTCCTGAGTCATAGCTTTTGATTGACTTATGGTAAGTATGTATCAGGAAAATAAGCATTTATTTTGGGTAAAATAAAGGTATAAATTCTGCACATGACTCTAAATTTTCCTTTATATTTCTAGCCTTCCTAATATAGATTAGCTTAATTATAATTTGTACTTGTTTATTTTAGTACTGATCAATGACATACACTTTAGCCTTTGAAGTACTAGCAGAATTATAATTTTTTAAATCCCTTAAGTATAATCCTTATGTGTTTCTCTTTGTCAATCAAAAATATTTTCCTACTTTTCTGCTAAATGGATTTCCTTTACTTGACAAGCAGAACACAGTGTAACTAAGTGACAAGAATTTGTCATTCAGAAAATCATCAACAGGAAACATCAGTGCAAATTCCTCAATATAACAAGTCCTTGGCCACAATTCAGGATAGTGTTTTTCTAAGGTTGCTCCCTCTACTCTGCTGAAAATGCTAATGGCTTCACCTCTGTACTTGTGAAAGTACTTACAATTGCCTCCACTATTGTTTTATTAGGTTTTCATCAGAGATGAACATCGAGGCACCTCTTTATATTATCTCCCTGGGGTCTAATGGCCCTGATGATTCTTTCAGGCATCTATAGCCTTACAATTTATTTTTTGACGATATCCTTTTTTGTTGGAATGAGTATATGGGGCATTTGGGCAATGCCAGCTTGCAGAGAGCTGGTGGCAGATGGAATGAAATCTGCCTGGTATGCCTTCCCCTCCACACGAGCAGAGAGCCATCCATTTCCTCCATTAAGGAGTTGTCACTCAGCCCACCCAGCTGGAAGACCATTTTTGATAGCCAAGCTGGCTGGTGGCAGACAATTCAGATACAAAGTGCGCTTTAAAAGAAAGCTAAAACATCATTTGTAGGAAAATTGAAAATGCATGGCTTCCACCACAGCCAATTTTTTAATGACTGTAATATTTTAAGTGATTATTTTTGCCACTTCAGATTGCTCCTTAGAGAGGAGAGGTTTTTTAATTAAAATCTAGGCAATGCAAACAGATGAGATATGAGGAACAGAGGAAAGAGAAATAAGATGAATAAAATTAATTAAAATGGCATTGTTGGCAGAGCCATAAATTAGCCACTGTCTGGCTGGAAACAAAATATATTGGGATAGGAATTTCTGGATTCAAGTGAGATGTGTGCTTGTGTAGTTGGAAATGGACTTATAGCCTGCATATCATTGTGTCTCTTAAGTCTTTTACTGTGCTATAGACATTACCATATAGAAATACATATTACCTACATCCTGGTTCAATGGTCTTTAAAGGTATAAACTTTCATGCTATTTGTTAAAAAAGAAAAATTAAAATAGGAAGAGTAAACTTTCTCTCATGAGGCAAAATGAATTTTTATCATTTTGCACACATTCAATTTCCAGGTAATTTAATGCCAGTTAGAAAACTGAAAATTTGGCTATGAACACAGTCCAGGTGCAGGAAGGCTAAAGTGCATTTTCTCTAGTCAACACAATAGATTCGGTCATGGTAAGTGAATTTTGGGGAGCTTAAAGACTGTTTTTTCTCATTATTTTCTGGATTCATTAAGCATTCACATTTAAACCATTTTGTACTAAGATTTATAAAGATTCAATTTATGGTATATTTTGTGACAAGTGTATAATTACTTGGCAATGGTTATGACAACTCTAAAATGGCAATACTGACAGATTTGAATTGGAGTAATGAGAGGAAGAATAACAATGTAAAATTCCATAGGGCAGTTGTTAACCTTGTCTTTGGGGATCAACTTGACTTTCACAGTGTCTGAGGTTTCCAGACTTGCCTCCTCAAATTAAGGCCAAAGATGCCAGATGTGGGAGCCTGCAAGATAACATGGAGTGAAAGGGCCAGGTTTTATAGTAAAACAGATTTGGCTTTGAAACTCAAAGCTGTTTGATCTTGGGGAAGCCATTTGGCATCTCTGAGCCTCTGTTTTTTTGTCTGTGAAATGGGGATAATTGCGAGGCTTAGATGAAATATTGTAGGGAATGTGCCTACCCTAGGCACTGCTGAATCTTAAGAAATCTGTAAATGCTATTTTCCTCCCCATTTTTTTGCCCCCAATCTTCATTTGTTCATTTAACAAACCTTACTTTAATGAATGTCACTATGCAAGCTATTGTGCTAGGTGCTGCGGTAGGTACAAAGATGATAGAAAATGTTACTATGTTTTAAATGTTCGTATGGGATAAAATAAAGTTCACCTACTGGATATTGTGTTAGCACAATTAGTGATTAAATGCGGCAGCTTCAAACCAAAAAAACAAAAAACAAAACAAAAGGTGCATTAATTAGGCAGGGAGGCTGTGGGTATTTGTTTAAATGATTATTTTCTGCATAATTTATCAAAATTAGTTGTTTCTGTGTTATTGCCACTCTTGTCAGGGTGATCTGGCTCATTTCCATGTTTCACTAATGCTATTCCACATTAATTACTGTACAAATAGGCCTCATTGGGGGAAATTGTGAAAAGCACACTACTTACATTTAACCCTTCATCCCCAAAGTACTCTTATTAGCTTAACAAATTATATTCTGGCTCATTCTACAATATCATGTACTCACCTCTGGGGGAAACATGACAATAAGTGCAACACAATCTAAAGTGAAGAACACCCCAAGCAAAGGGAATTTAGGTAGACAGCATGCAATTAACCGAGCTGGAATCTGGCCAGGAAATCATAGTTAACATTCCGATTCTTAATGGAAAAAGACATGGGAACATGGACTAGCCACAAGTCTGACTGAGCTCAGGTTTATCCTCATTAGAAAGCCAGTACTCAAATCCATCCCTCAAGTTACAGACTATAGTTTCCAGTACAGTGATCTGTAAAACACTTTCTGAAAAGCAAATCTGATTTTCTCCTATTTGCCCTTTACTCTAAGGAAATGAAATCATCAAATAAATTGCTGAAACCCTTTTCTAAGGTGCCTAATGGAATACTGCATGGAAGACAAAGTGAGCATTCTAGTAGGCAGGTATTCCTCTGCCAGGGGGTTATATTCCCAAAAAGCAGGTTTAAAAATGAATTCTACTTTGAGTGTGATCTTCTCTTTCACCATTTATCTTAGATTCTTTTTCATTAGCCTTAACTTGTGTTAAGACTTTAAAATTTTCAGACAAATTAATTTATATTTTTTCATAATTTGGACACAATGACCTCTTTTCTCCATTGATGATTCAGCAATTTGTGATAGTAATACTAATATTACTATTAGCAATAGTAATTAGTATTACTAATGTAATAGCATTAGACAGGTGTGACAGCAAAAGCCCAGGATGAAAGCTTCAATTCTTATTCAGGACTGGAGAGTTGCCTAGTGTCTATTGGGACAAGAATATGGCAAATCCATTAATGTATAAGAGCAATAAGAAAATTAATAGACTCCTGTTCTGACTTAATGCTTCCTCTTAGTGGGTTGTTGATTTACCTAATGGCTGTTGTCTTCATAGGGCCTTTTGGTGTTTGTTAAAGTAGTAAAACTGTCTTTATTATTGGATATTTATCAATAGTAAATGTGGTAAAGGGGAAACAGTAAAACTCACAGTAGTTGTAGAGAAAAGATTAAGATATGACCCTTCTAAATTCTATAACTCAGTTACTCCAAATCCTTGGTATAAATTTGCAAAATTCAATAAATTACTTTTAAGGGAATTTCTTTTAAATGCATGTGATCAAATTACAGCCTATTCTAAAGGACAAACCTCATAACAGAATCTGTGACATTTAGCGCTGATTTACTTCTCAACACAAGTTGATATAAACGTGTAGAAGAGGTAATCTGGGATTTTTTGCTATCCTCACAATGAACCCGGGCAATAAATAGAAAAAGATTAGCAGGTGCAGGCAGAGCAATCAGAGTAGGAAGATTTCTTAAAAATAAAAAATACGTGGAGCAGCACCTATCTCACAGTGATCTGCATTTAATCTGTGGGTCAATTCCAGAGTTGACAGAAGCCAGTGATTTATGCCTTTGCAAGCTGAAGGTAACAAGCCTAGCTGGGCAGATATAAACATTTATTAATGGTGAGTGAGCAAAGCACTCTCTCTCCCCTTCTCTCTCTCTCGCTCTCTCTCTCTCATTCGCACACACTTATGCACATACAGAGATATCAAGTGGTCATGGATGATTCATGTTTTCAAAATAAAAATTTTGGCTGCCACTAAAGATGAGCATAGACAAGCAAGCAAAATGGATCAGCTGCCTGTCAATATTCACCTCCATGGCATATTGATCCATTCAGAAAGTCTGTTTCATGGGGTACTATTAAAGGATGAGGAAAACAAAAAGTAACAACAAAAACCCCCGCTCACAGCTCTTTCCAAATCAATTTTCCCTGGGTTCTCCTCGAAGTGCTTCATTGACCTTTGCAGGGCTTCGCTTTTATGGTGGCTTATGGAAAGCAGGCAGCTGCAGCAGCTCCAAGCTGACTCCCTGAAAACTTACATTTAATGTTTTTCTTTGAACTGGAAATTAAGATTATTCTCAGACTGCAGGATGTGTGTTTGAGAAGTTGTAAAGAGATGACTCTGATGGACTTGCCAGATGTTTCAAGAGTGACTAAGGAAAATTGAACACTGAGAATCCAGGGCTTGGCAGATACTCAATGTTCATCTACTATAGATATTACACAAAACCTGATGGCAAAGCCTTCCATGTAATGCTGGCACCTACAAAGCATTCAAGAAATGCTATCAACACTAGTACTATCACTATAGTTATGACTATTATTCATCACAACTGTGGTTACTACTATTTATTATTATTATCCAGTATCTATGCAGTGTTCATGCTACTGTAAATATCATTCCTGGATATGAGAATTCCACCCAAGGTGAAATGCTACATCCTGATTCTTAAATGGAAGGAGCCAAAACCAAAGAATCAGTTCATATCCTTTAATCCTTGGGGCAAAACCAAGACCATTCTCACAGAGTTGGTGCACCAGAAGTTACCTGAGATTAATCATTCCCCCACTTCAGGTAGAAAAAATGTGGTTCACACTATTTTTTTTTTTTTTAGAGATAGAGTCTTGCTCTGTCACCCAGGCTGGAGTACAGTGGCACACTCATAACTCACTGTGGCCCTGAACTCCTGAGTTAAAGTGATCCTTCTGCCTCAGTCTCCCAAGTAGCTAGGACTACAGGCTATCTTTTTTTATTATTATTATTTTTATTTTATTGTAGAGAAGGGATCTCACTATGGTGCCCAAGCTGGTCCTGAACTCCTGGCCATAAGCAGATCTCCTGCCTCGGCCTTCCAACATGCCAGGATTACAGGCATGAGCCACCACACCTGGCCACTCTCACTCTTAAATGTGGTGCAAAAACACCCAGCTGATAGAGGCACTGCAGTGGTACCAATAGCTATTTTAGCAGCTGCAGAAGATTAACTGATACGCTATACTCCAGATCTTGAGAATAAGAGCAACTGAAAAAATACTTGATTACGTAGAAATCATACACAAAAGTACAAAAAAAGGATACGATATTCTGTAAAAGGCGGTAAAATCATGGTAACCAATAATTGAGACAGGTGATTTAGTATTGAGTGAGTTTCAGGTTCCTTCCCTTGCTGAGCGCATGATCTGCTTACTCTGGGCGATTACTAATGAGGGTGGTGCCCTGGGGAGCTTTTGGGCTTGCAGCACTGTATTTATTGGCATTAAAGCCCTACCTACTTGGTGGTGAACAAATGGCTGCTTAGGGATTTGTGGGAAATAAAAAATTATGATAGTAATTAGAAGCACAATAAGAATATGGTGCACCTTTTCTTCCACATGGGCAAGGTCTCTGGAAAAAAAACTCAAAAGATGAATCATGCAAGGCCATGAACTTGGAAAGAGAAAGGAGGAGAAACATAGATGGTTATATAGAAAGAGTATATTAATTCTGTGACCACATACTGTCTTCTTCAGCTTACCAACCGCAAATCAAAAGGCACAAGTAGTATAATGCCAGGTTCCACATCAAAGGCTGATAGTGTGATACATCTATTTCATATTAATTACTAAGAAGGCAACAGATGGTAATGGCCTTCTATCAACCCAGGGCAGATTTAAACTGGTGACCTATAATTGCAATTCTCCAGATCATATAAACTCCTTATGCTAATTACTGTATTTGGTCTTGTATCATTCTGCCCTGCTTGAGACAAAGAATAGGCTCAGGTGAAATGGATTAATATTCCTAACAAAATGGAAAGAAATATCTAAAGAGAAATATGTACTGTGATTGACATTAATTCATTTTTATCATTCTTATTTGACCTGCCACCCTCAAACATTATTTCCAAGATCAGCAGCTGGACAGTTTACATATTCACTACTCTATATTCCCTTGTTTTATTAACAATAACATTTAAAAAACCACTTGCAGGTAATAATAAAAACTACCAATAATATTCCTATTATATGAATGGCACTGAAAGTTAATTCTAATGAAAACTGTTTCTTATTTTGATTGCCAAAGGTTGTACTATGTGTGATATTTGTGGCCAACCTAATCAATTAATGCATTTGATTTTGATATTATTTTAATGACATATAATGATAACATAATTTGCAAAGCCCATATTTTCCCTATTTTATTACTTTCCCCCTCCTAATAATTGGAGGTGTCATCTCAATTCTTGCCTTCTATTCATTTTCCTCTATATTTACTTCCTTGTAGAGATTATTCTCAGTTTTCAACGAACAGGATACACATTTATTGAGACTTTTCTATGTGCTGGGCACTGTTCTAGGGTTTCACTTGTATTTTCTTATTTAACCATGACAAAAAGAGGTGGATACTATCATCATTCCTGTTATAAATGAAGACACTGAAAGGTTAAATAAATGTTAAGGCAATATTTGAACCCAGGCAGTTTTAATAGTTGTGCTATATCAAGTCCCATTCACAACATTTTCAGTGTCTTTAAGTCATCACTGAATAGAAAATTCATCTTCTTTCCTTACAAACTAGATCTTCTTGATATTTTCCCAAGTTTTCCCTCATTTAATTAACATGTATAATAATCTACCAAGAGTTAAATACTGGGGGTTCAAAATGGTTGAAATACTCCCTAAGATTAATAAGCTAACATTCTAACCAAGGAGAAAAAAATATAAATAACCATAAAGCATTTTTTTTCAGCATGTTATGGGGGTACAAATGTTTAGGTTACATATATTGCCTTTGGCCCACCCGAGTCAGAGCTTCAAGCGTGTCCATCCCCCAGACGGTGTGCATTGTTGTAAATGCTGGCATAAAGGTATATGACTGGTGTAGTAGAATGCTGAAGTGGG